>JBCNYG010000002.1:16516885-16533774 GCA_039654305.1 Porochilus rendahli | reverse complement strand
CCAGGGTGTACCCCGCCCTCGCCCAGAGTCGGCTGAGATGGGCGCCAGCCTCCCCACGACCCTAATTAGGAATAAGCAGCTCGGAAAATGAATGAATGAAATCAGAATAAATACTTATGGATTCTGGAATAAATTTTAGTATTTATTCTATTTCAGTATTTATTGTTTTTAGTTTTTATTTTGATTTTATTATTTATTCTATTTCATTATTTATTGATTTCAGTAATTATTTTGTTTCAGTATATATTGTATTTCATTATTCATTCTGATTTTAGTATTTATTCTGTCCTCAATATTTATGTTGTTCCAATATCGATTTTGTTGCAGTATTTATTCTGTTTTCAGTATTAATTCTGGTTCCTGTATTTGATTTAATTCAATATTAGTTATATATTGTATTTGGTATTCATTCTGATTTAAGTAATTAATCGATTTCAGAATTTATTCAGATTTCAGTAATAATTCTGATGTCAGTATTTATTGTAGTCAATATTTATTATTTATTTTATTTAAGTATTTATACTACTCAATATTTATTCTGATTTCAGTATTCATTCTGATTTCTATATTTATTTATTTTATTAACATATTATTTGTTTTTAGTATTTATTATATTTCAGTATTTATTTTGTTTCAGTACTTTTTATTCATCAGCATTTATTCAGATTTCAGTATATATGAAATTTCATTATTCATTCTGATTACAGTATTTATTCTGATTACAGTATTTATTTTATTTTTGGTATTTATTATTTTTCAGTATATATGGCATTTAATTATACATTCTGATTACAGTATTTATTCTGTTTCAGTATATGTTGTATTTCATTGTTCATTCTGGTTACAGTACTTGTTCCATTTTCAGTATTTATTCTGTATTCAGTATATATACATTTCAGCTGCCTGTATCCGCAATCTTGTTCTTTCGGTTACTACCCAAAGCCATTGACCCTAGGTGAGGGTTGGAACATAAATCGGCTGGTAAATTGAGAGCTTTGCCTTTTGGCTCAGCTCCCTCTTCACCACGACGGACCAGTACAAGTATTTACAGCAGTGGCTGCATCAATCTGCCTGTCAATCTTCCGTTCCATCCTTCCTTCACTCGTAAACAAGACTCCAAGATACTTGAATTCCTCCACTTGGGGCGGGTCCTCATTCCATATCCGGAACGTGCATTCCACCCTTTTCCGGCTGAGAACCATGGCCTCAGATTTGGAGGTACTGATTCTCATCCTGGCCACTTCACACTCAGCTGCAAATTGCTCCAATAAGAGCTGGAGGTCCCAGCTTGATGAAGTCAAAAATTCAATTCAATTCAATTTTATTTATATAGCGCTTTTTACAATTGACGTTGTCGCAAAGCAGCTTTACACAGTAAATTAAATTGGGGAGGAATCTAAAATTTTTTCTACAACCCCCTACACATCCCTAATGAGCAAGCCATCATGCTCTGTGGAGAAACAATAGCTGCCAGGATTGTAGCAACTGTGGCATCCTGTTGTGCTCTGACAGTGATGGCCTTGTCAGCTTTTTGTTGTTTTTTTCCATGGAGTTCGAAGCTTGAAGCTTTTTATTGTTATTGGCCCCTCCACACCAACACAAATGATACAAACAAAAATAAATAAATTAACTAATAAATAGGACACTTTTCTATGTAGATTTTATCTGTGGGATTATCGAAATGTATTTTATCTTATCTAAATTTTGTAAAATACTTTCTAGCTTTCTTTCTGAAAAGTTATTTAATAAATTCATTCTAAACATTATCATATCATCCACATGGCCAGAGTTACTCGTTTATAGCACCACTACCTGACCATAGAAACAATAGTCTTTTCATGAATCTTTGTGGTACTAATCCTGGACGTCATATCCTCATTGTTTAAATAGCACCACAATTTTATGCATCTTTCACAGTTAGCACAACTTAAGTTTTGTTTGCATTTTTTAATATAGCTCAAACATTACAGAATATCAGGTTTGATGGTAGTAACGATCTCCACATGCCCACACTGACTACGACTACTGACAAACATCAGGCAAAGAGTGTCTTTTTTAACCATTTTATTTAAATGACTCCTGCCCAATACCTTGCTGTAGGTATTGACTGTAATGTTTAAAATATTTTGCTAATGCTCAGGTATAGAGTCATTATCTGGAAAATAGAAAGTAGTGCTTCCAGTGTTTAAAATTTTACTCCATGTGAGGCACACATCGGGTGTGAGAGGAAAGTTTGATGAGTTGTTCAGGCCTTTGCAACTATATTTCACAATGCAGCTATAGTTCAGTGTGATCAGTGATGTGCCTTCTCTTCTGTGTGAACACGCTGGTGTCTTATGAGATTACCCATTTTAGTAAAATTCTTCCCACACTGAAAGCAGTGTCGTGGCTTCTCTTCTGTGTGAATGTGCTGGTGTCTTCGGAGGTTACACATCTGATTAAAACTCTTTCCACACTGTGAGCAGACATACGGCTTCTCTCCTGTGTGAACGCGCTGGTGCTTTTGGAGAGAACTCCAGTCAGTAAAAGACTTCCCACAAACTGAGCAGAGATACGGCTTCTCTCCCGTGTGAATGTGCTTATGTCTTTGAAGAGAAGTTGAATAAACAAAACTCTTCCCACACTGTGAGCAGTGATGCGGCTTCTCTCCTGTGTGAATACACTGGTGTTTTTGGAAATAAGTCATTTGATTAAAACTCTTTCCACACTGTGAGCAGAAATACAGCTTTTCTCCTGTGTGAATTCGTTGGTGTTTTCTGAGAGAATTTATATGAGTGAACGTGTTTCCACACTGTGAGCAGACATACGGCTTCTCTCCTGTGTGAACTCGCTGGTGTGTTCTGAGAGAGCTTAAATGAGCAAAACTCTTTCCGCACTGTGAGCAGTGATACGGCTTCTCCCCAGTGTGAATGCGCTGGTGTGTTCGGAGATTACCTATTTCATTGAACCTCTTCCCACACTGTGAGCAGTGATACGGTTTCTCTCCGGTGTGAATGCGCTGGTGTCTTTGGAGAGAAGTTGCATGAGTAAAACTCTTTCCACACTGTGAGCAGTGATATGGCTTCTCTCCGGTGTGAATGTGCTGGTGTGTTTGCAAATTACTCATTTCACTAAAACTGTTGTATAACTACGAATGATTTCTCTTGTGTGAATGTGCTGGTCTTTGGAGTATACTCTTCTTAGGTACTTTTCTCAAAAACTGAGCAATAGTGAAGATCTTTCTTTGTTCATAAAGAACTGGTGACAGTGGTCGATCAATGGTAGATCAGGTACGTCTTTTGTTGGCTACATTAGTGTTTCATAGGCCTCAAGTTTTTGGGTATCCCTGGGGGGAAAAACACAGTAACAAAAACATTAAACATTATTATTTTCTCATTGCCCCACTAAGGAAGTGATCAGCAATGAGTCAATTCCATTTTTTAAATTAGCATACAATAAAATGAGTTACCTACATTTCTGAATCTGGTTGAGTATTCTGTGTGATACACAATGCTCTTTATTATACATGGAACAAAGACAGAGCGTTTTAATTTGCCTCACTTTAAAATTTGTCCTAAAGTGAAATGCGGACAAAGTAAACATTAAATTCTTGGATTTTACAGGTGGTCCCTAGGGCTGAGCGATACGGGAACAGTTGCTTTATTGTTCCCCACTGAACCCCCACCACCAAGTAAAATTCAAATTTTACACATTACAAATACAAATTTTAAAGATCAAAATCAATCAAAAACTTTAATCTACAAACTTTAACCTAAATGCTGACCTTTCTTGCCTTCCTTAGTGCAATGTGATCAATTACATCCTCATATAAAATCCGCTCAGTAATTTCAAGCGTAATGCTGATAATGCCACAGATGACTCCTCATCCTGGTCTGTACTAATATATTTCTGAAGCACTCCTAATTTACACTGAAATACAATGTAAGAATGTGACATGGATTGCCCCAAACTCTTCTTTTTATGCATTTCTGAAATATTGCACTGTTTCCCTGAAAAATCAATTGAAACATGAGAAAACTCTGTGATAAGAATGTTTAATTAAATTAAATTTTATTTGTATACTGCTTTTTACAATTGACATTGTAAAAAAGCATCTTTACAGAGTACAAGTAATTTCAAAAGGAGTTTAAACATTTATCTACAACCCCTACGCATTCCTAATGAGCAAGCCCACGGCAAGGAAAAACTCTCAATTGTCACAAGTAAAGAAGCCTTGAGAGGAACCAGGCTCAAAAGGTAAACCCATCCTAATTTGGGTGAAACCATAAAATACAAACCATAAAAGAAAATTTCATTACAGTCCAACATGTAGGTGGTTGGTTCTACCACAACTGTAAGTTCTAGATAACTGCAGCAAGAGAGTTTATATCACCAGCAATGAAAAATCATCTCTACAGTCACTGAGGGCAGATTTAAGCCCATATGGATCTTCATCAGCAGGAGCGAGGGGCTTCCAAGACGATAACTCGAGCCAGCATCAGCACACCAGGAAAGACTTATTTAGCTCTGCAGGGGCAGTTATAGTGCCTTATCTTCGTTCTGGTGCAACATGCTCTTATATGCTTGGGTCACAGGTGAAAGACATCTGGAACACTGCTAGTGGCCATTCCTGGTAAATATATTCATAACCTGACCATGCTGATTTTGGCACTATTTTAAAACCATATGGTACTCACAACAACAGTCAATCATAAATTGTTCGTACAGCTCTAAAAATTTATAGAAAAAATTATTTTCTCCATAATACTTAACATCTGCGACACCAAAGGGCCGGTAACAAAACAAAAAGGTTTGGAAAGGTATAGAGTTAGAACCGATTTAGTTATTAAATATATGGTCACCGATCACAGATTTTATCTTTAGGGTAATTAAAAATGCGGGGGTCTAAAATTGGCTATAATATTTTTAGTACTGGAAGTGCATAGGGGAATGAGGTTTTCACTTTACATTTTTGCTCATGTTTCATAGGATCAGTGAAGGGCTGGACTTTTCGAAGCAATGCAACCTGGTGGTGGGTGAAGTTCCATCAACATCTATTAACCATCTACCATGGCATGAATAACATCATGATTTGAAAGAGTCTCAGTAAACGTGTAAAACTTCTTGTTAGAAAACCTAAAACCAGCAATTTTCAGGTACAACTGATTTTATACAGAATTCCCCTGGAGGAGAAAAGGTGCACACTGGAGATCAAACAAAAGAAAACAGACACATAGGAAGGTGCGTTTTAAAAAAATAAACCCACCCGTTTACGTATGGAAATCACCCGAAGATCCAGCTGTTAACCTACACCGGGCAGCTCAGAGGAGCAGAAAACTCACGCCAGGATCTAACCCTGCTCACCCTTCACAGGTCCAGGACCTCACTGGCTCCCGAGCTGGAAAACAACTTCTACTTCCTCTGGTTTACTGGCGGTTAGCTTTCAACTTCTGGTCATTAGCGCCACCACCTGTTCGGAGTGGGACAAGAAAACCTAAAGCAGGGTGAGCTTAAATCTTTTCAGTAAACCTCACGCACTCATTTGTCGACTTCTACGGTCGCAGGAATGCTGGTGCCTATCTCAGCCAACACCTTGTGAAGGCGGAGTACACCCTGAACAGCACACCAGTCCATCACAGGGCAACACACAAAGCCATTCACACTAGGACCAAGGATCAAATTGGAACATCCTGTCTTCGGACTGTGGGAGGAAACTGGAATACCAGGAGGAAACCCACACAAACGTTGGGCGAACATGCAGAAATCTCCTCACCGACCCTGGGACTCAAACCCTGGACCTTCTCCACTTGAGGCGGTCGTGTTAACCACTACACCACCATGCCACATGAAATAAACCACTATGTCCACACTGATGTTTTTTTCTGGTGTGAAACAAAGCAAATTCAAAAGGTAATCTTCGTCACATTAACTCTAACTTTCATTATCAGGGTCATTCTGCAAACAATAAAACCCTTTTATTCATTCATGCATTTTCTAAGCCGCTTAAACCTAATTAGGGTCGAACTGAGGCTGGAGCCCATTTCAGCTGATTCTGGGCAAGGGTGTGGTACACCCTGGACAGCTCGCCAGGCCATCACAGAAAACCCTTTTAATCTCTTTTTTTTTTTTTTTTTTTTTTAAATATCCATGTAATGAAGATGTCTTAAAATGAAAAACTTATGTGGTGCAATCTCAGGCTATTTAAGTTCTACTTTATGGATGTTTATTTATTTCAGGTTTTGCTATGTGCTCTCTCTAATGGCTCACTGTGTTTTACAGAATTTCAGAGTTACTACACGTTTCATTGACCTTTAAAAAGCCTTCGACACTGTTGACCACCACATCCTGAAGCTACTGGTGCTTAGTGTTGTGTTATCGGAGCAGGCTGTTGGATGGTTTAAAAATTTTCTCTTTGAGAGGACTCAGTGTGTTAAATATGAAGGAAATCTCTCTAGTTTATTACATGTTACATCAGGGGTCCCAAAAGGTTCTGTCTTGGGTCCACTAACATTTATGTTAACAGTCTGGGTCAAAACATTTCAAATGCAGTTTCATTTTTATGCCGAAGATACTGTCATTTATTGCCGTGGTGCTACCCTTGCTCAATCTGTTGAGTATTTGCAGTCTGCTTTTGAAATTGTACAGTTATGCCTGCTTGATGTAAAACTTGCCACCAAAAATTAAATAATGCTGTTTTCTAATGCTCAGAAGAGTAGATTCTCTTCCCATCATTAAAATCCTGCAGGGCAGTCAGATTGAACATGTGACACAATTCAAGTATTTGGGTATTTTAATTGATAAGTGTCTAACTCTTAGACCTTATATTGAAAAATTAGTAAAGAAGCATAAGCTTAAACCAGGTTTTTATTTTAGAAATAAATCCTGTATTTCCTGTGTTGTCAGGAAAAAGCTGGTTGAGGCTACATTCCTCCCTTTTCTTGACCATGGTGACACTTGACACTGTGTAGCAAAGCACTTTGAGATTTGTAACAGGCTGCAAAGCTCTCACTCACCATTGCACCCTATATACCGGAGCCCTCCCTGACAATGCACAGAAATTTTATCTATAAATCCATCCTTGGTCTGCTTCTCTCTAACCTTTGTGGATATATTTTATTTAAAACCAGTAATCTCCCACATACACTCCACCTAGAACACTTCGGTCACCCAATCCATCTTAGTGTACCCAAAACCAGACTCAAAAGCACTAATGACTGGGCCTTTGCAGTAGCTTTCCCCAGATTATGAATCAATTTACCACTCCACATTAATCCTGTGGCCATTAATGAATGTTTAAAATCAACTTTTAAAAACTAATTTCTTCTGTTTTGCCTCAGCCAACACTGGGTGAAGGCAGGGGACGGCATAAACAACCATTCACACTCACACCTAGGGTCAGTTTGAAACAGCAATGAGCCTAATGCACATGTCTTTGGGCTGTTGGAAGAAACCGGAGTACCTGGAGGAAACCACACAAGCACAAGAGAACATGCAACCTCCACACGGAAACCCCATCACAAGCCCAAGACTCAAATATAGGACCTTATTATTGTCAGATGGGCATGCTAATCATATGCCACTGTGCTGCCCTGTACTGGAAACTTTTACAATTTAAATTAAACTGTTCAACACTTAATTGGGTTAGTTCTATATGTGAACTAGATTACACAACAGAACAAATGATTTAAGGGTACTGTAGCCATTTTTCCTGCTGTAACAGCAGCACAGTTATTTTTTCTTCTCTTGGAAAGTTGTTTTCCTTCTTAACATTGCCTGAAATGAAAGTCAGTGAAAAAAAAAGGCATGACTTAAACTCTACTGACATACATGTGTCTTGTGTAGTGTTTTGTCCTATGCCTATTCTTGAATCACAATATTACTTTTTTATGTTTATTTTCATTTTATTTTATTTATTTATTTATTTATTTTTTTAAACCTGTCCTGTCCAACATCATAGCAAGCAGAATGGCAGCAGACTTGAAATTTGCTTTTTCAAGGGGAGGTTTAATGAGGGAAAAAAAGCTCCTCTTGATAAATGGATTTATTTATTTACTGTTGACTTGTGTTATGGAATCCATGCAATTCCGCCGGACCTGACAGGAGGGGACAGATAAAGAAAGAAGACAGGAGACATAAGTAAAAGTAAAAAGAAGAAAAAGGAGACGAAAGCACCAGCGATGTAAAGCAACGACCCTCAAAAACGGCTAAATCTGCACATAAACACAACGTTACATTTCTTGTAATCGCGTATTTTCTTTGCTAGGAACAGGAAATGTCCCGACAGGGATCAGTACACTTATCATGATCGACAAGAGTTTCAAATATGCCCTCTGGTGGACTTATAGTCACAAACACAAGACCGGGCAAGACCCTCGCATGACGTGCCTTTACGTGACTAAAGACTAAAACGCTCCGTGACAATACGATGGGTGTTTAAATGTTGTCTCTAAAGCACAATGAATAATATTACACTTTTAAGTATTGTATCTCCAAAATAATTTGAGTTCTTTGTAATTTATTGTCTCTCTGGTTAGCATGCTAACTTCAGTCGCTATCTGTGAAACATGATGTGTACAGTAGATTTGACGTAACGCCAGAACTGTTATTGTTTATAAATATTAATCTGCTAGTCATTCACTCGGATTTCCCCTTTAATGCAGGCGTATAAATGAGTGTATAAGCGACGGATGGTGCGTAGCAGGTGTAAAAGGATCTTCCGCATCGTCAACACTGCTCGGTTTTGATGCTCGGCTGCTGTGTGCGTTCCTGCAGGTCGTCCCCTGTCTCTGCAACAGCTGAGCCGCATCACGCTGAGGCGCGTCCTGGGCACCAGAGCGCTGCAAGCCATCACCAAACTGAACCTTCCCAAATTCATCGTTCACTACCTATCATACCTGTGAGATCCCTACACACACACACACACACACACGTCTTTATTTTTTTAACGCTCCATGTTTATAGCACATCTCGTTCTTTGACTGTCCAAGTTAACGGCGCGATTAAATTATTAGCTGTCGTAAATATTAGAGCAAAGTAAAGCACAGAGGCGTCTTCCAACGCCAGACGACAGAGTAGTATGTCATTGTACGAGCTGTCTGCCGTCAGGAATTTCCCAGAAAACAACACGCCGGACTCCGAAGTGGCCGTACGTTAGTAACCTTGACTACGGCCGTGTAACGTGACGAACGGTCAAACCAGCCCGAGGCGGATTCTGGCAGCTTCATCTGAGTCTGAAAGCGTTCTCAAGCAGAGTCCACAGAGCTGACAGCACGCCGTGTCGTAGCGCGACTCGCCCATCAATGTAAATACACGACGCGCCCGGAGTGAGAGATTGCGGATCTGCAAGTGCCAACTGGAATTCAGGTCATATTGTAACGTCGGTGTGCTCGTGCTAATGTATTCATCTTTTTATAGGAGGTTTTAAAATAAGGGGGAGGGGCACCATGGCGTCGGGGTTAGCACGTCCTCGTCACGGCAAGTGGGTCCATAGTTCAAGTCGGGCTCGGGAGCGTTTCTGTGTAGCGTTTGCATGTTCCCCCGTGGTGGTCGTGTCGGTTTTTTCCGGACACCCTGGTTTTCTCCTACGGTCCGAAAACATGCACAGGAGGCTCACCGGCTGTTCCACGTTGCCCCTAGGTGGGAGTGTGAGTGCGAATGGGTGTGTGTCTTGGCCCCGCATGGCCTTGTAAGCCATTCGCACTGTAACCCGCCTTCGCCCGGTGTCGGCCAAGATAGGCACCAGCCTCCCGGCGACCCTAGTAGGATGAAGCGTTTTGGTAAACGAGTGAGACGTTCTGGAATATTCCCCGACTCGTGCCCTCACTGCTCACGCTCTGTGTTTGTTGTGTTTGACTCTGGGTTGCTAATCCGAAGGTTGTTGGTTCAAGCTCTAGTATCTCCGAGCTGCCACTGTTGGGCCATCGAGCACGGCCCTTACCCGAAATTCCGAGTTGTATAAAAGTGTAAGTCACTCCGGATACGGGGGTCTGCCAAGTTCTGTAAATGTCGATATCTGTTGCCGTGCGCCCCATGGGACAGGCATTAAAAAGTGGAATAGAAATAGAGTTTTAAACTTGTGATCTTGTGCCGTGTTGAATCATTATGGGTGATTACTGACCACGATTAAAGGAGCGGCCACGCTGGATTTCTACTGTTCTCTTCGCTCGGGTAGAGCGAAAGCAATTATAGCTTTAAACGGGCGTGCCCTGATTTAACGGTAGTTTACGAACTTGTTTGTTTGTTTGCAATTCTTAATCTGAAGTGATGATAAGAATCGGATCTGATCACCGCTCGAGGGTACAACCTGCTTTTTGCTGGAGAACAGGCGTCTTCAGTGGTTTTATTTTGAATGCTATTTTTCCTGCCCTGCGATGGCCTGGCGAGCTGTCCAGGGTGGACCCCGCCCTCGCCCAGAGTCGGCCGAGATGGGCACCAGCCTCCCCGCGACCCTAATTAGGAATAAGCGGTTCAGAAAATGAATGAATGAATGAATTACTATTTTGTTTGTGGGAGATGTCAGAGTAGACACTGATCACAGGCCAGAGGTGGAAACTATTAGAACTTTATCAACCCAAAAGTGAAATAAACAGCATAATAAAGTATGAAAAATAAGAATAAAACACAAGTAACAGGAATACTGGTAGAGTTCCAAAGCAAAGAGCCAAAAAAAAGGAAAAAAGCAAGGGCAGCACTATAGGTCACAAACAAGTGCCCTGTGTTGTGAGAGGTGCGTGTTTATGACGGGTCTGAGTCACTGAGCCCAAAGTGTCATCAGGTGTGCACAAGATCACTTGAATGCCCCTTGGCTCCCTGACATCTCTGTACCTATAAAGAGTTTGCATGTGCAGTCATGTTCTTATGTCCCTGAACAGGTTTGCCAGAGCATAATACACGTTGTGATAAATATCTTTTATGATTGCACCAGAACAAAATGGCTGTATAATTTAAGACAGCTTGCCCAGTTCAGACTTTTTGGCAACATTAACCAGGCTCAGGTGCAAGTCTATGTTGAATGTAGGATGGCTTTCTTTTTGGCAGAAATATTTCTTTGTTGTACCATAGCACAGTTTAATTCTAAAAATGATTGGACAGAATTGACAGGTTTGTATAAATGTAATCATTTCTATAGTAACAGCCATATCATTTATTATTTTTCATTATATTTTATTATATTTCATTATATTTATTATAACTGTTGGGCTTTTATACCCGAGCCTAGTGGCTCATCAGGCCGGTGCTTATTCCCGATTTCTGTAGCGTGAAGCGACTAGGAGTTCAACTCCTCCTGGATGGAATGCTGGTCCATCGCAGGTTACCTTCCCAGAATTTTTTTACTGGTACCCATTTATACTGCTGGGTGGACAGAGGCACACTTGTAGTTAAGACCTTGCCCAGGGGTCTTAGAACGGTGGTCTTAGAACGGTAAAACAGCCCCACGTTTTATTTCTGTACAATATGTGAGAGAATCATGTTTAATATGCGACAAAAGTGACCTAATGACGATTTTTGTGTGTGTTTGTGAGAGCTCGTTTGAGATGTATATTAATCTGATAAATGATTTTACTTGCACACATAAAAAACGAGGATCTCACTGCGTTTCTGTCTTATAGTGTGGAGTCATCAGACCTGAACTGGAAGAAAAAGAAGAGCGGTGGTATCAAGATTATCTGCCAGTCAGAGACGAGAGACTTCTCGGCGATGGCTTTCATTACTGACCACGTTAACGCTCTTATAGAGCAGTGGTTTCCTGGTGAGATCAACCACAATCATAACTTTCCGAATAAATTTTATTTATCCCATAATTTGTTAACGTTAATGTTTTTCGGATATGACTCACATACAATTTTTTTTTATTTAAAACAGGTAGCTTGGCACTGACATAACATAATTAAAAACATTAATTGGGCTTATTGCTGAAGCAGGAATCAGGAAAACAAAGAGCCAACCAAATGTGACTTATTTATTCATTCACCTTCTAAACTGCTTAATCATAATTAGGGTCGCCCATCTCAGCCGATCTCAGCCGACTCTGGGCGAGGACAGAGTACACCCTGGACAGCTCCACACAGGCCAGTCACAGGGCAGAAACAAGCTGACGGCTATGCATCCAACTCTTTACGGAAATCAGCAATTGTTATTTTACATGCTTCTTACCATAGACAGTGAGACCAAATGTGACTTTTATTTTTTATTTTCAACACTGCTGATCATTCATTCCTAGAATTTGATCATTTTTGCAGCAAAGCTCAGTTAGAGAAAGGTTAAGAGAGAAAGGTTGAAGAGAAGTGTGAGACCAAAAGGTTGCTGTTTCAAGTCCCTGAACTGGCAGGAAATGCATGTTTGAGTATTAGAGTGAAGCGCACTTTCCCCTTTCTCCAACTTCACAGCTGAAGTGCCCAGAAGCAACGCAAAACTTAAACCCCAACTGCTCCCTGGGTGCCACAGTGTGGCTGGTTGCCCATTGCTCAGGGTGTGCATGCTCTGTGCTTATGTGTGTTCACTTTGAATGAATGTTCAAACACCAAAATTAAAAGCTTGACAGAACATAAGCTCCCTGATCAGATAATTAAAGTAACAAGGTAGGTGATGAATGAATGTGGGAAGGGTAGTAAAAATCAAACCCAGGCTCAGACACCTATCAGGAGGCATCTATCAGAAGCTTCACTTTTAGACAGTTCCTAAATATACTGTATATTTGCTCCTTTTTGAGAATACAGAAATTACAGAAAAGCAACACAAGAGTTTGTTAAGGCAAAGAAGTGGAATGTTTTTAAATGCCAGTCAACCCACTTGAGCATGTCTTTAACAAACTGAAGCCCCACAAACAAGAGCAAATAAATGCAACTGCAGTAAAGGCCTGCCAGAGTATCTTGAGGGTATGTTTGCCAATGTTTGAGTTCCCAAAATAATGTTTGTTTATATCTGTATTCGTTTGTCCAAGTACTTAGGGGTCTATATTTAAAAATTCCAATATTTCTCAACAGTTAATGAGGTACTTTTTTCAAATCAATGTCTATAATTCTTAACTGCTTCACTTCATGGACCTGTCTGTATGTTGAGTGGCACTCCAACCCACCCACTTCAGTATTAAGGTGTCAATTAGTAAAATTAATCATAGACTTTGTGAAAGTCTCGAAAAAATATTCCCAATTAAGTCTATTTCAGTTTTAGGTTGTAATTCTATACATCATGGAAATGTTCACGGATGTGAGTTTATTTACAGTATTTGTCAGACTCTTCCTGTCACTCCTCCAGGTTTTTTTTTTATCTCATTCATTTAACTACACAGTTGAAGTTTAAGGGCCTTGCTGAAGGGCCCTTATAGTTGCAGTTTGGTGATACTGGTGCTCTAACCCTCAACCTTCTGATAAGTCACCAAGAGCCTTTACCACCAAGCCACCACTGCCCTTAATACCCTGAAACCTTGTGCAAAGCATTATAATTCATATTTTGTCATTGTGGCATATAATCATACCACTTATCCAGGTTCAAACTGATGTAGGGCTGAAAATCTCTTTCTATTTATTTACTGAGTGGTTTTCTGCTTTTAGTTGATGCTTTCCATTCCATCTGCAAATTGAATAGGGCTTACAGTGAGCTTCTTACTTACTGAAGTGATGCAGCAATTTGTAATAAGCTTCTGTGCCATTAACTTTTTCAATCTATTTGAGTGCAGAACACAGACACATACACTCACACATTGCAGTGATGAGGATGAGTCATAGTTTATTCAGCCTCACTGCCTTTTTGTCATTGTACATAAAGCCAGTCTCTCGGCCTGCGTGCCTCAACACACCTGGTTTATTTGTACTTTTTAAGAATGAATAAGTCATTTTGCATTCCACTGCTATCCTACTCTTTCTGCCCATGAAAAACAAGCAAATATAAACAGTTTTTGTAAATGAGCTTTCTGCCACATTAGACCACTCGAGCAATGAGATTTATTTAATCTTGTTGCATTTAAGGAGATGTCAGATGTTAAAGATGTTAAAATTTATTTTGTGTGTGCTTGGCTAAAAAAATAGAAATTACTTTATGCCTTTTTCTGTAAATACAAGCATTTCCTTCTGAATATTGTTTAATTTTACCCTCTGGAAATGACAGTGTGGTCAATGTTAAAACTTTGGCTATTGATTGGACTATGACGATTGTCATCAAATGTTCCCGCCAGCGGGTGCATCTGGACCCCATAGTCTAAATATATTTTTCTAAATAAAATTATATATGTAGGCTTTATTGTCTCAACAAGACAAAAAGCCACTCTCTTCATTATTCCTTTTAATCATCACTCCTCTCATCTTCCCCATCACTTCTCTTCATCGCCTGTGCTCTTCATTAGTCTCTTTGCTTGGACCCCTAGAATTGCTGCTTGCAGCTATATTTTAAATCTTGTTTTTATATATATACACACACACATATTAGGAAGTTGAGGTCAGAGGTCAAGGCCAAAAGTACAACACGTTATGCTTGGAGCTGTGTACAGTTAAAGGCCTTACTCACAATCTAGCATTTCAAAAGCCTTTATATTTAAACTGCTAGACACCTTTGCTATATGTCTGGTCAATGTTGGTTTAGTAAGAACACGTTTGTATATCCTAGGGAGATCTGGTGCCCTCCATTGCAACTTACAAATTGAAACTCTCCTCATGGTAGACCCAAAAAGTGTTTACTGCTTCATTTCTGTATTCCCATATAAGATAATATATTGCCTTCTACTGAGATTTTTAAATTCCTGTTGTATATTCATTCTGTTTATTGTTCAGACCTATTCCTTTAATCCACACAATTATCATATTTCCTCAGCACTGACATCGAGTGAGAGTGATGGATCTATGCTGATCGAGCAGTACGCTCCCTGTCCTTATTGCTCTGCTATATCGCGCCACACTGACTCACTTCCTCAGACCAGCTCTAAGTTAACTACAGTTCACTACTTCAACATGGAGGACTGTGTGCTAGCTGCTGCAGAGAAAGAGCATATCACCTGCCCTAATCACCCTAAAGAGCTTGTGCCACTTCAGGAGCTCGTGCCCGAGCTCTTCATGACAGACTTTCCCTCACGGTAAGACTTTATATTTCTGCAAATCTGATGGTCGTACTGGCCTGGTAACTTTAAATAGGTGACAGGCTGATGTTGGATAGCCATTTTGGTGTCATGATCTGTTTCCCAGAGTGGTTCATTTTAGTCAATAATTAGTAATGTCTAGATCATTGTTTTCAGGGGGATGAAGGCTCATGAAGAAAAGTGCAAGTGAAGTCCTAAAGGTTCTTTGGTTTGATAAAAGTTCTGGCTTCCTAAAACTGTTCTTCTTGGAAGTTTGTTTTTATTCAGATAATGAAGTAATGCATCTGAATCAGCATGTTGGAATTGAGTCTGAGTGTCAGTTCATTCACTGCAGCTGGTGTGAACAGAGCTTTTGGGCCTGCTGTGAAAGCAGGAAGCGATGTACATAGCAGTGATACTCTCAGTATAAAACATTAATCCACTTTCACTCTCTTACACAATCACACGCACACACGCGCACACATACAGCTTTGCAAGACAGAAGGAAACATTGCTTTTAATGAGATCATCTGATACTTGCAGCAGATGTACAACTCAAGTGATATGGTAAGAATACCATATGGTGATACAGATGGTTTTCGCAATATTTAGGTTTGTTCAAGTTAGGTTGAAGTATTTAATACTAGAATACTTATCTAACAGTGCATTTAAAAAAAAAAAAAAGACAAATCAAAGTATTTTAAAAGAAACATGGAGGAACATTTTGTATAAAAAAAAAACAATGATCTATAGAAAAGAGCACAGATATTAGAGTAAGGAATAATGTACAAACATACAGCAATAAGCCATAACATTATCAACACCTGACTGGACTGTCTCTTGGTTATGCTGCAAGCTATAATGCACTGTGCACCAGGAACACCCAACCATACCTGTTGGGTAATTTGAAAAATCCCGTATTTGTTCCTCTCCAGTAGCGGCTTGGAACGAAAGAACAATCACACGACGGAAGTGCCAATGTTCGTTTATTACAAGCCATCAGAAATAGGCATGGGTGTGAGACTCTTATAAATCAGGATAACGAGGAAGCCTTGGATCAGCCAAAGCAGCTCCTCTAACAGGGACAGAAAACAATCCCATATCTGGGAAATGACCTTAAACAAAAATGTAAACAATGGACAGGGGGTCATCTATAACATTGCTAGACTCAGCAGTTGCATGACTCGAGAGAGAATAACAGAATAACAGAGTAACAAAGTAACAGCGCCACACAAGGACTTGTCTACTATGTCAAGAACATCTAGATTAACAGACATGCTGAGTTGCACGTACAAAACAGGAAAACAACAAAGACATTCACTCAAGACATAAAAACAACCTTTAATCAATTTAGGTTATAAGACGCATATATTCGTCCACTAAAAACTCATTAATAATGTCAAGCTAAATAACTGGTCTTATAAACCCATATTAGTATATTTTCCTTCAGTACCTTCCATTTTGAAAATGATTGGGCCCAGTCGTTTAGCCATCACAATGTAGCTCTAATTATTAATTTTATTTATTTATATAAACTGTTTATCAACCAAAAAACCTTGTTGATTAGACAGATGTCAAAATTATTAGGGCGTGGTGTAATATTCCAATGAATTGATATCCTTCTGTCTAGCCAGCTGTAGGCCACTCAAGCAGAACTAAAGCCAAGGTTGCAGGCAGGGATAATAGGGTTTGTTTATCCTGATATGCAGCTAGCTGTGACAGAAGAACAAGCAGTAGAGTGGAATTTAAACAAGCAGTAGAGTAAAATTTACCCAATATAAGCTCCTCACAGCTTACGTAAGGGCAGATAAGTTTTGTTTATCTACATATAGACATTAGAATTTCAGAAATTACCAGGACCAGTATC
>JBCNYG010000002.1:16376943-16387373 GCA_039654305.1 Porochilus rendahli | reverse complement strand
CAAATCACCCCTAGGTGTGAGTGTGAGTGCGAATGGTTGTGTGACCGATGGCCCTGCGATGGCCTGGCGAGCTGTCCAGGGTGTTCCCCGCCCTCGCCCGGAGTCAGCTGAGATGGGCACCAGCATCCCCGCGACCCTAATATAAGCGGTTCAGAAAATGAATGAATATATTTTATGTTATATGCATATTTTATTTTTATTTTATTATTTCCACCCCCTTGTAATTTAAAATCCTTAAGTTCTAGTTATTGTTCTTTTTGTTCTTGTTGATTGTTTAATAGAATATTTCTTTACATCTTGGACAGTCGTACTAAGCATTTCACTGCATATTGTACTGTGTATAATTTGTACGTGACGAATAAAATTTGAATTTGAATATTTGAATTTGAATAGGACATGACATTTCAAATTCATGCAAGTGCGTTGAGGAAATAAACTTGTGATAAACAGTACTTATAGTATACGCCATTTTCTACTACTGCACCCCAAAGGGCTGCTTTGTACATATGATAACTGTTATCAACATGTCAATAAGGACAACATAGGATTTTTGTTTTCCTTCAAGATTCTCTTAAGCACTGTGATGACCCAAAAAAGAAAAACAAACCCGAATATGTACATCATGTCATAACTGGCTACCTTGTTGATATTTATTATTGGAAAAATAACATTTACCTATATACACACACACCCAACAGCCCCTCCTTCTCTATTTTTGCTGAGGTACACATGCTTCTTCCGAGACAACAGTGATGCTCATTCTTATGCTTTCCTGTGGTCTGTCCCAAAGCTACTACTGGTTTAAAACCTGGCTAGGTGTCGAGAGGTTAGTCCACTAGTCCACGATGGCGAGGACGCCTACAACAGGCAAAACCAACACTGCTGGCAAAGTGCTTTGTGTACAGCTTTACGGCACTGTGCTCTCTCTCAGACCTGAACACCAAAAATACAGATCCATCACAACCTGGAATGAGGTTTCAGAAGATGCTAAGTGTCCAGTAGGTTTTTAACAGCCTGTAAATCTTGCTCATATTTTCAGCATCTTCAGACCTTCAAAGGAAAGCATCTTAATTTAAAAGTCACAAGCCACCATTTTAAACGACAAACTCCTTGATCTCTGAGGTCACTTCACAAGGCTCTTCGGACTTGTTGAAACTTGCAATGCAGTAGGTCTTGGCCGTGTCTATAAAGGACTGAAGGCAAAATGCTCTGACGTTAATAGCAGGTTGCCCAGCTGTGCTGTCTCTAACCAGACCTGCTCGACTGCAATTAAAGCACACATCAAATGCACATTAAAGCCCCACCGAATCCAGGCATGAGGAAAAGGCTTAAAGAAGCACAGCCTCCTCTCCAGGCACGTTCCACCTGCCAAAGCTGCCTGTCATTTATTCAGAAGCTTCTGATATCCTTCCAACCTTAATTTGATTTTGCCCATTTTAAGAGCAGCACAGTAATATTTACAGTGAAAGACTGTGTACACGCCTCGTCAAGCCGGCGAGAATGGAAAAGAGGTAATTTTGCCTAGATGGATGGGTTTAGTAGACTAAACGCTTCAGGAAGACTTAGTGGGGAATGGGATATGAAGCAAATATGCAATCGTGGCTGCTGGAGAACGGGAAAGCACATCTGATTCACACAGCCTCAAATGTTTATCCGAAGGGACTGTAGAGAGGGGCGGAGAGAAGAGCCAGCCAAAACACAAAAAGCTTGACAGCATGCGAGTTGCATATCAATACACTTCAACAGCTTCCTCACCGGTTCTTTATGGGTAAAAGCACAAGCACCATTTCAGGAAGCAAAGCGTTCAGGCGTTCACCACTCACGGTAAAATAGTCCATACATTTCAGCGTTTGGTATACAGTAGTGCTTTATGCGTAGGGGCCAATAATTCACTGACGGTCCAGATACAAACCTCGCAAAGCATTTCTCCAGACCAAACTATGTAATTAGACATCTCGGCGACAGGTCATGAGGCTTTGTGCATTTCTGCGTTCCTCCTTCTTTCTTTCTTTGTTCTTCCACACCAAACGTTTTCTGGGCGATATCCGGGGAAAGACTTCACCAATCTTCATCAAACTTGGAATACTTACTCCACTAGGGTACATTCAGAATGCTAAGGATTTTTGGTACGCTACATGATGACTTGACAGATTTAACATTGTTCGATAAGGAGATATAACCGGCGTTCAATCCACACCCTGTGTTGACGGAATGACGGACCACTTGAGTTTTAAGCGTGTAGGTGCCGGCGGTGACATTCAAAGCCTACGTTTTCTCCATTGCATATGCTCATCTTTGACACAGCTACCCTACCAGTACTCAAAAAAAAGGTTCACATTACAAAAAATAAGAGCAAAAACAGTAATAACCCAGGACATCTCCTATAAAGTGTTAATAAACACAGCACAGCTTCTATAGCAGGTCTCGATTTCTGATTATTCAAATCCCATGCATTTACATCAATCATTCTACTGCGAATTTTAACAGCATTCTGAAAGTTTGTTCACTTTATGTACTCTTCCTGTGTCGGATTACTGAACTGATGACACGACTTGCTGGTGGGGGAAATTAAAATAGAATATTTCACGAGAGATTGTGTGGTTTTATTCTCCCTATATCCACGGCATCCTCCGGTCAGAGTCAGTGACACCAGTCAACAGTGGCAATGTGACGAACCACTAGAGAACACAAGCACTAGTGGGGAAATAACACAGACAGACGGGTCACCGGGTCTTGGTAGGTGTTTATCCAGAATTTTAATTAAAAGGATTTCAAACAAATCTGTATACTGGACTAATAATCATTACATGTATAAGAGTCACTCATATGCATTTATCTACTGGGGAGTGCTGACTTGAGCGTCAATCATCAGCCTTAGGCATCCTGAGCCTGCGACATACACCCAACATCATGCTGGTTAGAGCAAAGCCATGCCTTAAACTTAGTCACACCACACTTTCAGGAACCATATTTAGATGAATGCACAGTGGAATGTTATCATGCAGGTTAATTTAGATGTTTGTAACTATGACTGATTTTAGGAGATTACAAATGTACAAGTGAGCACAAATTTCCAAATTAGGTATTCATCCATTTCAAATTTTTTAGACCGCAGGTCACATTTTTTTGCTGTTGTTTTTTTTTTACTTCACGTGTTCAAGGTTTATAAATTCACATGGTTAAAGTTCACAATGACATAATTACCTTCTACAGGAAGCAATTTCTTATTCCTCCATCCATTCCACTTTAAACAAATGCATTATTTCTTTCTTGTTCAACACAATGCATTCATAATCGTTCGAAGTGCATCTCAACTGTCGCTAAGGAAACAGGACGGAGAAACAGCCTTTTCTGTTTTTACTTCACAGAAATGAAACTTTTCTGAATCAGCAATCCCCCTGCAGCTGCGAATGAACCAGTTGTGAACAAAGCTGTTATTGTTAAACAGACTGCGTCGTTCTGAAAGATGAACACGCATCATTTAAACCAAAATATAAAGATATAAAGCAGCAGGTGACAAGGGAGCTATGCTGGTTAATGCCTCTCAGGGAGCTCGGATGGAGGTGTTGGGATAGGGTTTAGGGGAGCTTTCTGGCCAAGCCGCAACCTATCATATTCAATTAGCCAAACTGTACTTCTGAGACATTGTATAAAAATAAAAAAAAGCTAATTTTGGAACAATGTGTACTACAGTAGGACTTTAGATGGTAGTAATACTTTCCCCATTAGATCACTGCACTTTGACCTTCAGTTTCCTGAATTTTTTTGCATATGACACAAAGGGCTGATTATACATAATGGCATGCAAAAAAAAAAAAAAAAAACCTGGCCCATATAACAGACAGCGATTGACACGATGGGGTAACTGGAAAGCGCATCTGTGACTAAGAATCCATCTTATTGTGCGTTCAACCCAAAAGCATTGAGTGACCAGAAATCTTTCTAAGTAGGAGCATCTTTGCATATCTGTATTTGTATCCATTAAAAAGGTGCCATGTTTGTATTCGGTTATATCCCTGCTAACAGTCACTCACCTCATAAGACCAGACGCACTGCACCCCAGCGAACCGGCGCACGCAGCGGCCCACCTCCACATCTTCATGTGTGGTGTACATCTCCTGCAGGCACTGGCGGATGTGAGGCACCATCCTGCGCAGCACCTCACGGCTCATGATCACACCCGGGCCTCCCATGCAGAAGTTCTCGCCAGGCTCCAGGGCCAGCTTGCCCAGCTCGTCACGAGCACCCATCCCTGTCTGGCCCAAGAAAATAGCCTCACTGCTGTTCAGGCTTCGCAGGAAGCTCTCCAAGCGCTCGCTCTTGATGTAGACGTCGTCGTCGGCACGCATGAACCACTCGAACCGGTCCAGGTAATGATCGTGCATGTACTTGAGCATCATGAAGGATTTCTTTTGCGGAGGGTAGGAGTCGTCTACGTTTTTGAGAGCCACGATGGGAATGGGGATGGACGTGTCCGAACCCTCACTAGAGAAGAACTCCACTTTCCCTGGAATGGTCTGAGCCCAGGTCCTGCACAACACACAAACAAAGCTGATGAGATTCCGAGAGAAATCGTGTGGAAGGTTTATTAAGAATGTAGTTACTCATAAAAAATTAAGGAAATTATTTCTTATAAATTTGTACATTTTTGTAAATCGATACAAAAAAATTGATTGGAAATTATTTGAGAGGATGTCTTTTCCATAAAATCATGTACACTGTCATCTTAGAGTTTTTCCATTGTTTTATTTAGTTCTGATAAGCACTGCACCATTCCTCTGGGTGTTTGATAGCAGTTGTGTAGGACAGAATTACAACCAAGCTACAAGTGGCAGCAGGGGCAACAGTAATTTATAAAAACAGTGAATTAGACAGGCAAAAGGGTTTCAGGGCAGTTCACAGGGGAGTCCAGCTGTTGATGGTTGCGAAAGCCAACATCACTGGGGAGTCAACAGCTGAACACAGAAAGTAATATGACCCACTGGAGTACGGTTAAAAACAACAAAACAAAAATCGTCTGCAATGAGAGAACCATGTGCTCATCACAACCATCACAATGATCATACAGCAGACTGATCAAGAATGACACCTAAATATCAGTGTAATACTCTTAATATGTTACTAGCTAGATTTTTTTTTTTATGTAAAAATTGAGCGAGTCACAAGATCTTTCAGGTTCGGTTACGTATTCGAGCAGTTGAGGGATGAGTCTTCCTCTAGGCTCACTGGCAGTCTCAAATTGTGAACTCGTACTTCTGGTCAGTGGAACAGAAACCTGACCTACAATTCCCTAATGTCATGGTACAACTGATCAACTCCGCTATAAATCTACATTACACAAGGCTGAAAATATCTCAAAAAACTTTCATCTGAAAATATACTTATTCCACTTCCAGGAATACATTAAGGGACCAAATTATTAAAGCTTTTTTTCCCTCTGCTGTGGTAAACTTTCCCTCAAGGAACAGATTGTTGTGGTCATTTTTCCCCCTACGTGAAGCCCAAGCAGATCCCAAAGGAGATTACAAAAATACTGCTGGATATGGATTTTATCCACCATCAAATCCTCATTCCTTCATTCATTCACAGAGCCGCTTAACACTCCCGGGTTCACAGGAAGACTGGAACCTATCGCCGCTGAATCTGGGCGAACCCTGAACAGTCTGCCAGTCCATCACAGAGCCAACACACACACACACACACACACACACACACACACACACACAAACCATTCACACTCACATCTATTAGCCTAATGTGCATGTCTTTGGACTGTATAAGGAAACTAGAGTACCAAGAAAAAAACCAAGCAAGCAGAGAGAAACAAAGAGAAAACATGCAAACTCCACAAAAACGCCGAGCCAAGCCTCGGACTTCAACCCAGGACCTTCTTGCAGTGAGGCTAAAGTGCTAACCAACACGCCGCCTGCCATCAAATCCACTTTTTCCCATGTACTTGATGGACAAATAAACAAAATAAGGCACATGTACCTTTCATTACTGTGTTTATTCATCTAAAAGTGTTTCTCTGAGTGTTCTCTTCACTAGTTTGGGATCCATTCCAAAAAATTAGGCCAGTGAACCCATGACTCTAACTGTGTATCTGAATACAGGCCTAAAACATTCCCAAGTGACTGCATGTGAAATTAGTTCGAAGAGCATAATCTTTACCTTAATCCAGTGTTAAGCTTTTAAAAACCTATAATGAGATACTAGATGACAATGAAGAATAGTTACATCAAACATAACTAGCATTTGACTGACCTGTTGAAGTCAGTGAGCTCATGGGAAGTACAGGTGATCTCACAGTTATTGTTTAAACCTACAAAACCAGAAGTTCCCCCCTCCGTCCCCTTTCTGACTCTGATGACGTTTTTCTGATGAGCCTCTCAATGATACAAGCATTCAGTTCTACATGTGACCTGGTCAGTCTGCTAAATTCCTGTGTATTGGATGCATGTAGACTACACAATGGCGAAGAGAAAGTGGAAAAAGGGAGAAGAGAATGCAGGGTAAAGAAAAAAATCCTTGTTGGCAGCCGCAGCGCTTTCAAAAATAAATGAACGTCCAACTCCACACAGGCTGTTGGTGAATGCAACACTGTCTAAAGCAGTGCTGAAAAAGCAGGTATAGGATGGTACTGCTTGATTATCTAAAAAAAATGTTAAACAATAAATGCGCTTTTATAATAGTGTATAAAATATCACAAACCACCCGATTAAAATTATTTTAATTTGCATGATAGCGCTCGGTCATAAATATAACCAAACATATGGTTCATATTTACACTAAATTTCTCGTTTCTGTTACGCTCTATAAATGTTAGACTTAATACCCCTTTCTCATAAGGCTACTGATGTACTTAAATGTCCTGTCGTGGATAAATATAGCAGGACCCACTTTAAAGCAAATTCCTGGGCTCATTTTCATTCTCGGTCCAGCCCTGACCAGCCCAGTTAGTTACCGTACATGTGAAACTTTGCTACTGTGGAAAAGCTACCAGAGATGGAAAAAAAAAAGATCAGGTAAGGACTATGAGCCAGATGTGGTCACCTCTAACCCTGCACATTATTACCTTGTATTAACTGAATTAGAAGCGTTAAAGAGATTACAAGCACATGATATCACCTTACAGACCCTGAGCTAAGGTTAATACTGGTGTGGAGGTTCGGTGCATGTGTGGGTCCCTCCAGGTCCACTGGTTACTTACTACTTTCCTAAAGGTGGAAAGGCAACTCAAAATACTCAAAGGTATGAATGAGAGAGAGAGAGAGAGAGAGAGAGAGAGAGAGAGAGAGATGAGCGAGAGGGATGAGAGAGGGAGAGAGAAAGACGCAAGTATGCAAGGCTGAAGCCTTCATCTGCCTAAGAGCATCGATGTGATTATAAATGAGAGGAAATGTGAGAGGAGGAGATGATGAGCGAAATCAAGGGTGTGTGTGTGTGTGTGTGTGTGTGTGTGTGTGTGTGTGTGTTAGACAGATAGGGAAGTCATGCACGAGACGGAAAACCCTCCATTTCAGTTTTGACAAATCCTCTTAAACAGGGTTAGGGCTTAATTATGGGATGCTCGATGTTGTGAACTCATTCCTCACGCCGCTGACAGATAGCGCAGCTCGACTAGCTCACGGCGGCGCCGCCAAAAACCTAACGAGGGCTTGCTTTATTTATTAAAATTTTTTTTTTTATCCATTTATTTATTTATTTTGTAAGAGGTCCCCAGCTGTACCAGTCTAGTTAAGCGCAGTATCCCGCTCTGAGGCCCATTAGCCCTCTCGGTTCCTGGTGTAATTGCCTGACACAGGCACGGAGCCACGGCACATTTAGGCTTCAAACAGCCTATTAAAGCTCTTTATCGCCATCACACGTGCCGCTTCTGGTAAAAAGGGAACCACGATATGGAAAAACAGGAACATGTGGAGAGGCAAAGTGTTCATCAGATCATTTACACATTTAAAGAGGAAAGGAGAGAGCGTGCGCGCGCGAGAGAGAGAGAGAGTGAGAGTGAGAGTGAAACGAATAAATAAATAAGTCCACGCGATTACTTATAAAAAATATTCCTTTTATCTAACGCAGTGGTTAGCACGTCTGCCGTCTGTGTGCATGTTCTCCTCATTTCCTCAGGGTACTCCGGTTTCCTCCCACAGGCCAAAATCATGCACAGTAGGCCTGTCTCAAATTAGCCCTTGTTGTGAGTGTGAATGGTTGTGTGTGTGTGTGTGTTGGCCCTGCGATGGCCTGGCGAGCTGTTCAGGGTGTACCCCGCCCTCGCCCAGAGTCGGCTGAGATGGGCGCCAGTCTCCCCGTGACCCCAATTAGGATTAAGCGGTTCAGAAAATGAATGAATGAATGAATTTTACAGTTGGCACTGTTACAAAGCAGCTTCACATGGTTAAGCAAATTTGGTAAAGAATTTAAACTTATGATTATAACCATTACTTTATAAACCCTGTACATCCCTAATGATCAATGTGGTGGTGGCGGCAAGAAAAAACTTCCTCAGATAACACGAGAAAGAAACCCTGAGAGGAACCAGACTTAATGGGAAACCCATCCTCATTTGGGTGAAACCAGTCAAAAATACAAACCATGTAGAAGAAGCTTCACTTTTGTTTAACATGAAGTCTAGTTGGTTATCTTATAACTGTAATGGGAATTATAGTTTATATAAAGGTCATCTTTGCGTTTTTGAGGGTATATTTAGGTCCATACAGATCATCAGCAGCAGGACTGAGGGGCTTCTAAGATGAGATCTCCAACCAGTAGAAGCAAAACAGGACCGATCACAGGATTTAGAGAGCAGAAGGATCAGGCTTACCGGTATCTCGGAAGTAGCATGTGTACCTCAGCAAAAACAAAGAAGGAGTGTAAGGTATGCTCATAACAGTGTTAAAGAAGAGACTTTATTAGTGCTGACACCTGGTGACGTCTATATCAGTGAGTTTACTAAATTAACTTGCCCAAAAGATGTGTAAACATGCAGTGAATGTCCAAAATGCTAGACTGTTTGTTAATAGCCTTTTAACCTGCAACTGAAAAGAAGTTTAAAAGTTTAATGTTTTTAAACCTGATAAGGAGCAGGTGGAAATGGACTTTTTGAAATGCTGTTGGACTGAACAGTTTTTAAACATTGAAACTCCCTTGCAAACTCCTAGCAAATTTGTTGTACTTTCCTAATTCATGTCTAATATATTTCATTAACCATCTCTGTCTATCTATATAAATGATTGTCTTCTTTAATAACCCCATTGATGTTATTTAGGCTTTTTTTAAACATCATCGACCTCTTGAAATTATTAATTTAACTCCTGGGTTTGCTGCTTAAAAGATGGAAGTTAAAACTGCTATTGTAACCAGTTTCTAAAGAATTTTTAATGGGAGGAGGAATTATTTTACAACATACAGTATATGTTTTTATATTCTCTAAAATAGTTTGATATTGTTATGCATTTACATTGTAATATATGTATAGGGTTCCAGGTATTATTTTGACTGTTGTGTTTATGAAACTAGCTGCTTGTACTGTAACACTGAAGCCTTGTACATTGGAAAGAAATCAAACTTGTATCCCGCTGCTTTTGGCTTCCTGTTGTTGGAGAACATTTTGCCAAACATGAAAGCAGCAGGTTTTTTTGAACCCGATCCAGGAGAATGTTATCTTAACGTTAAAAAAAGAAAGAAAAAAAAAGTGATCAATGCCATGTGGAATAAGTGAAGTACATTAATGGTAATCCAAATCCAGTAATGGATTTGTTTAAAATCAAAAATCAAGGACTAAAAACATTCATTCATTTACTGAACCACTTAATCCTACTGGAGTTCAGAGAAGGCAGGACTCCTGCTGACTCAGCTGACTCTGTGCGAAGACAGGGTACACCATAAACAGCTCGCCAGACCGTCGCAGGGCAATCACACTCACTTTCAGACCAAGTGGCAATTTGTAACAGACAATACGTTTAATATGCTTGTCTTTGGACTATGGGAGGAAACCGGAGTACCCAGAGGAAACTTATGCGAGGACTGGGAGGGCATGCAACTCCTAAACAGAAACGCCCTCACCGAGCGGACTTGAACCCAGGACTTTCTTGCTGTGAGGCAGACGTGCTAACCACTACACCACCATGAGACATTTAGTGAAATCATTTTAATGTGTTGAATTCCTAAAGTTTCAGTGGTTATTTTGTTCAGAAAATGTACATAATACCTCAGTGGTTTGCCAGGCTGAGTGTACCTACTGATAGTCACCAAGATGGGGGAGCACTGGACTCCGAGATGAGCAAAATCAGGAATAATGAGCAATAAAAGAGCATAACTCCGTTCACTTTTACGTGCTGAGCTGAATGGTGAGGACACACAGACCCGTGCATTAATAATATCTATGGTCATTATACAGGCATTTACACAACCATTTGAAGGACTTTGATTTTATA
>JBCNYG010000002.1:16344263-16366750 GCA_039654305.1 Porochilus rendahli | reverse complement strand
CTGTGTGGAGTTTGCATGTTCTCCCCGTGCTTGCGTGGGTTTCCTCCGGGTACTCAGGTTTCCTCCCACAGTCCAAACACATGCACAGTAGGCTAATTGGCTGTTCCAAATCACCCCTAGGTGTGAGTATGAGTGCGAATGGTTGTGTGAATGATGGCCCTGCGATGGCCTGGCGAGCTGTCCAGGGTGTACCCCGCCCTCGCCTGAGATGGGCGCCAGCCTCCTCGCGACCCTAATTAGGAATAAGCAGTTCAGAAAATGAATGAATGAATGAATGAACGTATACCCTATACGTCTGATGAACATTTTGAACTGTAATAAATGCTAGAAAATTGTTTGGATCTTTTTAACAGGGTTCCTGTACTGATCACTTCCAAAATGTAATAGTTTCTTACCTGTGCCACACCCTAGTCTGGAAAAAATCATCCAAATCTGTCCATGACTTTGAATTATATTGCACACCAACTAACAAACCAACACAGGTGAAAACATTACCTCCTGGCACTGGTAATGGAAACGAGCTGCCCTGGTGGAGGTTTCTGCTCTCTGAGTGCTTCTGTTTGTCGTTTTTAAATTATGAAAGACCAATGCTTTACTTTTAATATCTCTCAAAGGAAAATCAGCATCATTTCTAAACACAGTTTTTAATATATATTTGTAAAAATTAAAGTTGCTGAACTGTTATTTTGTGTATACAAACGTCAGCAAGTTGCAATAACCGGCATGGACGCTGGTTAATTAACAAATATTCACTGGCTGAGGTGGACATCAGCGAATAGACTCCAAGAGATATAGGAGTATCGAGTATGCTGCAAAATCCACGGAGTCTCAGATGAATTGTTGTTTTTTTATATTAATATGTTTAATGTCTATTAACCCAAGACAGTTCTAAACACACTGTATATACTAAACATACTGACAGTAGCCTCCATCATTTTAGAGTACAGACTTACTGACAGAACAATGACAGCAGGTTAGAGGTAAAAGTAGATGAGAGAAAAGTGTTGAAATAGAGAAATGTCACTGCTTAAGATATTCCCACAGAAAAAGAAAAAGTCACGTTCTTCATTTCACTTTGCCCAAACGCCTTCAATAATTATGAGTAATGTGCTATTTTCTCAAAACAGTACACATATACGGCCCGGAGTCTGCCCAAATTTGTCTTGATGCAACTTTATATCTAACCCTCCGTTATGTAGACCACGTAACCATCAGGGTCGTGAGAAAACATGACTTTACCCTCCTAGCAACACGTGACGCGTATATAACAGATACCAGACCGCTGAGACGTATTTACCACTGTTCCGGAGAGGCTTTTTATCGGTCTTTGGCTTCAGCACTGTGGTGGAAGTGGACGCCTCATCATTGTTCTGTGAAGACGCAGAAACAAGACGTGAGTAAAGTAGAAACCCAACACATTACGCGGTTTATTAATACAAACTCACAACATAAAGTTAATCTCAACTCACTTGAGTAAGTCGAGTGTTTCCTTTATAACTCTTCCCTTCTTTCATGCTCTCCCACATCTCAATTTTCTGGCGTCGCTTCTCCTCCTCCAGCTAGATGTACAGTAAAAGAGAAAGGGATATTCATTAGTCAGCACCTAAAAGCATGTGTTGTTCACTTCTCTATTTGTACTATCTGTAATGCGTGTGCAGTTTCAACAGACAGCAGGTGCGCATTCCCTCCTGTACTGAAAAGAGAACAGAAAAGCCGTTTACTCGAAGCACTCTTATGTTTGAGGTCTAAGAGCTGGGGTTACAACTTTAATTGTAACACTAACTGTTTTAAGGGGCATGCACGTAGGAAGCAATGAGCAACAAGCAAATCACATCAACACTGAGTGTCACTGCTCTGCCTAGGTAACCCTGGTGCAGTTTCACACTTACAAAAGTTTCTGAGGGACACTGTGAGCAGGATCTAACTAGATCACAACAAAAACATTTTGCACTATAAGCAAACTGACTTTCTGTGTGTGCGCCCCTTCAGGGATGTCAAAGCTATTATAGAGCATCTTTAGGGCTGCTGAAAACACAAATCAGAATCAACAGAAAGTGGTGGAGCGTCTTCTGTAACAGCATCTTGGACAGTATGGTCCACTATAATTCAAAGCACATCATTATCTCTATAGTAACACTCGAATGTCGAGCATACAATTTATATAATCAAAAACTACTAATAAACATAAAAATTCTAGTCAACAAAGAACAACCATACAAGCACTGCGATAGCTTTGTTTGCTTATCATCGTTTATAAAGGGAGAATGTGTCAGTGCTTTGTTAGGGTCATAAATGTTGGAGTCTTCCAGGAAAGAATCGTATCTTAATATGACAAAAATTTATTTAACACAAAAATAAAACATGAGATGAAAATATTCATTTCTTCATTTTTTTCTGAACCACTTAATCCTGATTAGGGTCGCGGGGAGGCTGGCGCCCATTTCAGCCGATGCTGGGTGAGGGCAGAGTACACCCTGGACAGCTCAACAGACCATCGCAGGGCAGAATCACGCTGACGGCTATGTTCTCTTGACGAAAATCAGCAATGGTTCTTTTACATGCCTCTCACCATAGACAGTGAGAGACATGGCCGGCCTTTGATAACCCATTAAGTTGCACTGGGGGGAGGGCAGAGACAACCCGCTGATAGTGGGGCCTGAACCCCCGACCTTGGGATCAGTAATCCAGCATCCTACCACTGGGCCACCACTGCCTCGGAGATGAAAATAGTATGATGTAAACAAGATTCTGTTAACGTTTGGCTGAAATTAGTTGACTAAAAGAGTACCAGTTGAGGATTAGAAGCAAATGTGCAACAACGCAAAACAAAACAGTGATCCCGATGTGTCACTCCAGATTCACTTGCAGTTGACACAACAATGGAACATTTCCACCATTTGAGACTTCAAAATGCAAACTTGATGTTTGCTCTTACAAGTGCAGTTTAATGATACTGGGTTTTATCCTGTTTTTTCCCCTCACTAAAGAAATGTGTTAATTCTTCTGCACTGCATATGAAGATATTAGGATGATCAATGCTGGAAAATTATTTTGAAAGCCAAGCCAGTTCTCACCCTCTGCTGTTTCTCTTTGAACTCAGCGGCTCTGGCGTCAAGCTCCGCTTGCATTTTTCGGCGTGACGCCTCCATAGCCTCTTGACGACTTACTACAGAAGTTGGGTCTAGAAACAAAACAAAACTACTCAGTGTGACCTGTTTATACATTTAGACTTTCACCACATCCCTGAAAAAGTCTTTTTTATTCTCAGCACTGACCATGACTGACTGCTGAAGCTGAGCTCTGACTCGGGTTGGGTCTCCTCTTACTGAGGTGCTGCATGAGGAAATAAACCCCCAAACACAGGACCAACAGGAACCATCCATACTGAGAAAGGAACGAGGCAACTGTAGGCAAAAAAACATAAACAAACAAAAAAAAAAGATGTGTCAACTGATTTCTTTTACTGGATGAGCAGGATTTGGTGGCAGCATTTCCCTACAACACCATTACAAATAAAAGTCTCTGTGAGATGGTTCAAAGAGTCATGATTTCACTCCACCTGTTGACACGTTTCATTTTGAAACAGGAAGTCAGAGTAAAAGCATGGTAGAGTATTTCAGTAGTACTTGAGATGCATCACATACCCAGTAAATCTAAACAATGGAGTACAGGAGATTAGTGAATTAGCTCATACAGAAAGCAGAGAAAATTAAACAAGGGCATTGTCCCCTGTAGATGGTTTCTCCATGCAACCTTCAGTCGTGATATCACAGGTTACATGACTGTGGTTTTGGAGTTATGTTAAAAATGTTTGCTGACCCTCAGTTGTGCCAGTGGTGGTGGGGAGTCAGAGCCGGGAGGCATCCAAGTGGTTGATAAAATGCTATTACACACATTCTTATCTTAATGCCAGAGGGTGTAGACAGATGAAATCCCATTGTTAATCAGTCTAGGGGAGCGATATGTTGTATCAAAATTCCTCCCTCCTTAAAATAAACCACAATCATTTTGTTTCATGCAAAGGATGGTTGGAAGGGGGAAGAGTGTACAGGAAGACAGCCAAAAAAAAAACTACTGTAGAAAAAGAAGACTCATTAGTAACTACCGATAAAATTAAAGCAGTATATCCATCCATCCATCGACACAAACAAACCACAAACCGTTCACACACCACTGCAGCATTGAGTAGGTTAATAACTAGGATATAACTGCTTGTACAGAAAGTTTACTCACAAAAAGTTTACTGAAATAGGATACTTTGAAAAGTTAAGACTTGGTGCTCAAGTTTTTTATTTATTTATTTTGAATAATAAAAAATAATTAGCATGTAGTGCTTGGACTTCAATTAAAAACACACGAAATACCAACCAGAATCCTCATCAGGATCATTTCTATAAAGCTTACAGCCCTAATTTTGGTGGGGCTTAATATGCAGAAATCAATTGAGGTGAAAACAGCTACAATTGGGCTTTATTGGGTCAAATTCACACTAATACATATAGAAAACCTATTTGAATTACAGTTCTAAGGTTTAGTATATCTGCATTTCTTAGATAGGGAAACTGATATAAATGATTTAAGAGAAAATCCATGACAAGCTGGGAGATAGACAATATGGAATGACTTTATACATATACCTTATACACACACACAAACAGACATTTCATCATGTGTGTGTACAAAAGGCTCATTTAAACCAAAAGGATTAACATGCTCACTGCTTATAAAGTCACTCTTTAACGTTCGACAATCCTTGGTAATAATTTCCTGACTGTTCCTGCGAGATTTATTTATTTTCCCCCTACAAGTTCTCCGACAAACCCCACCCCTGCTCGTGCTAGCAGTATTCCCCAAATCGTGATTGGCTACACGGGAGTAAATACCGCTGTATCATCCAATAACGCAGCAGAAAACAAATACGACTTCTCTAAATACAGGTGGGAATAATATGGAAATATTGATGCTAAAGCTAAAATAGCCAATGACGCTGCTTCTTTTTTTGGGACGATTTTAGACACAGATCTTTAAACCAGTACTTTTTTATTAGTCCTGTAGCCTTATATCAAGTTATAATTTTATAATAGTGTCATCAGTTATTGTTTTTAAATCACTACATTTCACTGAAGCTAACTTTTAATCCAGAGCCTAGGTTTACAGTGTATAAACCAGAGCGAATATACTTTTACATAAAGGATTTATAAAACAAAGAAGTAAAGTTTATTAGAGATAAAGGACAGTGCTTTATCTACCAGTTACTTGAAGAAAACTCAGATCCTGGTTCTCCAGAGTCTCTCCGCCTGCTCCGGGTCTGATTTTGGTAGCGTCATCGGTAGCGTCCATGTTTACAGGAAATAAATTACTGTCCACTTTTCGTTAAAGAACTACGTTTCATGTTTATTTCTCTATTTTGTAATATATCGATCAGCAAAGTAGTCCAAACCCGGCTAATCGGCTAAATAGCTAACCCAAACCGGATTTCCGTAAACTGAAGGATGACGTGGTTGTTTGTGAAGGGCGGAGCTTGTGGAGCGCGTCACAAACGGGGCGTGAAATGCTTCACTTTAAGCAAGCACTACACTGTCGTTAATCTTTCCTGGTATTCTTTGAATTATGATACAAATTCACTACAGTGCTTTATAACCTAACAATTTTTGCTACTTAACATTTTTATGGGTTATATTCAAGCCAAACGGTATCTACCCTTCGAATTATTATACTGACAAATATTTAATCCATTCAATTAGGCTATCTATAATAATATTAATAACAAATAATTTCACGAAATTAGATTATATATTAACTATTTGAAAATTTACATACAGAGCGACCCAATGAAACCTCCCATATTTTAAAGTTAAATACATTTTAAAGACAACATCCGCCAAATGCTGGCCATCGCTGCCTTTACACATTTATGGGCAATTTCTGAAGGCTGCCTGTGCTCACCAGGCCAGTGAGAGGAAGAGTAGCTCTCTTCTGCTGAAGAGCAACCTTAAGGGCTTTAAAAGTCACCTGGAAACAAAACCAAGTTGAAGGTGGGGTAAGGGGGAACATGCCCAACGTTTTTCCCATTTACCTTTAAATATCTTTGGGGTCACTCTGTACACTACCCAGTGATATCAGATAAACTTCAAGTACAGATTTACTCAGTAAATCATCTGAGACTATCAGAATTAGATTTTTAATGAGCTGTGATGGTAAATATTTACAAAAGGATTCATCATAGTATGAAACAAAAAAAAAGAATTTTATTTAAAAACACTGGTTGAAAGTGTTTACCAAAAAATAAAAAGCATATAAAAGTACTAACATTTATACATGAACTTAAAGGAGATACTACCAATGAACCATAATCCGCACATGAAAAACTACGACCCATTAACATGCATGTCTTCCTCTCCATTTTCCATTCCATCGTCTTCCATCTCATCCCCACCAGCAGCATTGTACATCGATACCGACTCCTGCATCCTCATTTCAACCTCATCCTCCTCCTCTTCCTCAACCATGCTCTGTGCACCTGGAATCAAAGAAATAAAAAAATTAATAAAAATCAACTCAAAGCAAATGCTGACTTTTCCATTAAAAAGTTGTTTGGTTGCAATCCAGACAAACACATTTCAGAACATTGTTTAATTCATGAATCTGGTTGTTCAGAAGGCAGTGTTGAATTTCTAATAGCAATAGTCTGCGAACGCAAAAAACAGGTTTACATTAATGCACTTAATATTAAAACACAGCCTTGTTTCTAAAGTAACTGCTTGTTGGCGGTCCAACACTAGTATTTTTTTTATGCTGCCAATTAGCAACGAAAAGCATAACCACTCACACAGAGTAGAGTTCTGAACAGTGAATTTTGTTTCGTTACAGTCGCTTACTGAAAATTGTATTGTATTAATTAATTGATTTCCTTATTTAAAAAAAGCAAATTATCGGCTTTTGGTTTAAGTCAAACTTAAGGGTACTGCTTGGGTTCTGTAAAAACTTGTGCCTAAATCAATATTTCTCCATGACAAACAGAAGAAAAATGTCTTCCATTGTGCATGTACGAAGGAGACAGTCACTCGAAAAGGATCTTTTGGGTATGACTAGTGGAAGGCGTAGAGGGCACAAAAGAAAAAAACAACCTTAAAGACATTGAGTATGAGTGTACATGAGTTGACCAGGTATGGCCAGGGCAGAGACAAATGGAGAAGGCTCATCAGGAATGCCATGGCTATTCAGACTTTGATTCCTGATGATGAAATTGGAATGATGAAACAATTTCCTTTACATATTTCTATGACTCCATGCATGAACCATCTAACCCACATGTTCCCAAAATCTTAGTTTTACATGTCTGAAAGCTGTTGAAAATGTAATAAGCTGAGACTAAATAATAAATTGTAATACTTTTTTTATTATTATATTCTTATCATAATTCTAAAATCCACATCAACTGATAAGAAATTTACAGATTATTATATTCAGACTCTCATTTTAACGAATCTATGGGTTATCAGGTTCATGCATGGGGCAACAGGTATTTTTTGCATCTACCAACCATAGCCACCACAGATGCTGGAGGTGGATGTAAACACGGAGTAAGATTTAGTTACATCGACAAAGTTAGAACCAAAAACCTGTACTAAATAAATAAATAAATAACACTGAAATAAAACCTAAAATCCCTGCAAACAGAACCACCACATAACCAGACAAACAAATACGGAACATTAACTACAAAGTCAAAAAACCTGATACAGGTACATGACAGCAAATACAAAAAAAAAAAAAAACAGAGCAAATTGTCTGTGAACCGAGTCGTTAAAAGTCTGTATAGCAATTAAAGCCTGAAAAATTTGTCAAAATATTTATTAATAAACAAGTCATTCTCTGAAACTGGGCCAAATTAATGATTCACATTTTGACCTAATGTTTTCCACAAACTATAAAGAATGAAAAGAGCAATCCCTGCCCAAAACATACCACATGTCAGACAAAATAATTCAGATATATAGATACTTTTCCCCCCAAAATTGGTTGCTATATGGGGACAAAAATGTACATTTTTAGTTAACGTTTCATGCCATACTTTCACCGAAGTGTCAGTGCAAAGTGCAAATAGTACGACTTGCAATGAAGACCTTGCATTAAAATTTTGTACCTAAAGTAGAAATTCCTGTTTTCCTTACATATGGAGCTGATCCCTTTTTACTGTGAGGGGTGAGGTTTCAGGTTACAATGTTCAATGTACAATTGAGTGGCCACCTAAAGTGTATTTACTTCACACGTAGTTAAGCAGTAATTCATTTATTCACCAAAAACAAATGGTATGAATTTTGTGTCCATACATGAATGAATTGCGTTATAATAAATGAATACTAATAAAAGTGCAGTTATGTGGATGAAGTAGTTCTCTCACTGTCTTTATAACAATGGTTCATGAACTTATGGTCAACATAGAGGGAAATAAGCAGGACTTCACTGAATCTTGGAGATTGTGAATGGCACACTTTATGGTACCACTTTCAAAGAATGACCCAAATGAAACCTGCTTGTCAGTAAGGTGCTGCTTATTTCAGTATGGAAGGAGTCTCCAGTGTCAGTGCTTTAATACATTCAGAGAAACACCAAGTTCACCGAGTTTGAGCTGTGTGCAGTGTATTGTGGAAAAGAGATATCTGATCCTCCCAAGTACTAATCAGATTTAGACATCTGTTCAGATTAGCTAAATGATAAGCAGATTCTTCATTCCAACCACACCCCCCTTCTTCCCCCCCATTTAGTCGCATCCAATTCAAGCGTTGCCTTCCCTATCACACGACGACCACCACCAATCAAGGAGGGCATAAGCATGCATATGCTCCCTCCGTGACATGAGATGCGGAGATATTCCTCTTCATGAATTACAGCGCGTGCGTACTTGGAGGCCGCCTAGAAAGCGCTATCCACCCCCTAGTATGAACGAGTTCACAGATGCCCATGATTGGCTGGTGATCGATGTGAGTGACAGTATGGAAGTGAGCGTATGCCATCCCTCCCTCGTAAGAACCAATCTGCTTCCATGAACTCCTGATTGCAGATGGCTGGGGAATCAACCTAGATTTGAACTGGTGATCTTCAGGTTGATAGTCGTGCCACTCGGGAGCCCATTCCAACCATTCTAAGTGAAGTGCCTTCTGTTTTGCTCACTTCATCCCTGATTGACTCCTAATAAAAACACATTCCTGTGGTGTAGTAGTTTTTATGGCTGTAATCACATTTGACAGGTGAGAATAATGCTATTTCCAGCCACTAAATGAAAGCAGTAGTTGATCAGAAGGAATAGTGCTGATCCCTTTGTATTACCTTGCCTACTTTCCCTCCCAGGGATCAGACCAGACTGCAACATTCCCTTCAGCCTCTCCACCTCAGCCAGAGATGTGGCATTTGCAATGGCAGCCTGTGGGTGAGACACATGTTACATTTAACCATGTCATCAACCCTAATCCCCAATTTATTACACAAACACAAGAAATCACCACCTTAATGGCTTCCACATCAGCTGCAGAAGGCCCTGTTTTCACTTTCTCCGCCTGCAGACCGGCGCCTGGCGTGAACCTGAAACACATTCAAGCACACGAGAGTTCTCACAGGCTCGTTCATGCAGACCTGCTCCTTCAGGCTTTTAAGCACTGTTCCTCCAATCAGAGTGTAGTATCTTGAGTATCTTATCTTTTGTTTTAATAAACTGATACATAGAGAGAAATGCCTTGAGTCAGCTCTCCTGGAATACACTGTACTAGGATTAGAGAGATGTGGGTGGATTGATTTTTTTGTAGATTTAAAGTTTTATTAAGAGCCAAATGAAAAGTAAAACGGGTGTGAAAACCCAGTAACACTTAAATCCAGTGACTCAGAAGAGCTGTGCTTGATCAAGGGCTTTCGTCTTACGTTTTCGTGCGCTTGGCAATATCCTTGGCGAGCTGAGCGCCCCGTTTGCCTTTGAACATTTTCTCAGCCTCTTGACGTTCCTATGGTGATACATCAGAGTTAAAGCAAAAAACATCAAGAAGCACAATCAAGCAGGCTCCGCCTCCATTCGTAATAAGGAACAGTAAAAAAGAATAAGAGGGAAGGGATGTACCGGAAAGTGATGGGGAATAAAGTTTGCTTGAAAGCGATTAACAATTCAAGAATTGCTGTTTGGCACCAAAGTAACGAGCCCTTAAACAAAATCACGGCCCTTCACTTTCAGCTTAGCCCTAAAATCGTGTGTAATGTCACTTCAGAAAACAAGGGCTTCTTACAAATGATATTCCTAAATTCAACTGAAAACACCTAAACACACTTTTTATTGGAGATTTTCTGGATGTGTGCAGTTTAATCTCAACACTGATCGCCTTCCACTACAGTAACAGGTTTGGTAAAGAAATAAATATGAACAGTTAATTTTTCTTGTGGTGAAACTTTAACAGAAGGTCAAAAAAATTTATATTGAATTCCAGTTTCATTTTATTTAGCAATTTTCATCTTGTCTGTTTCTGCCAGTACAGTCAATTAACAATTTTCCAAAAATTACAATTTATATCCGTCCACATTTAAATCCTTATTAGAATCATTAAAAAAATTCCAATAAGGACTTAAATCAGACTTAATATTTCTAACTTACCTTTAATTTCACCTTCTGGAAATCTAGAACATGGATCTGTGGAAGTTTGTTGATGACGTACAGCCTGTAATGCTTCTTGTTGGTTACTGGGTTCCTTAAGAGACTGGATGAAAAAATAAATCATTCACAAGAATTTATTTCTTTTGTAGTTTTTAGGATGAAACAGGACATTGTACAACTGCTGCTCCATGATATTAAAGACTTGATAAACTGATCTAAAATGTGTTGTTTTGCTTAAAAAAATGCTTAGATTCCACAATTTGAATTTATGTTCAAAGGATTATTTATCTTTTAGATAATGAGCCTTTGTTGTAAACGCTTGTAGTTTTTATAAAACAGTAGACAAACTGTGGTAAAAGTGGAATCTGCTTTTACAAGCATAATTTTAGCCCAAAATTATTTAAGACAAACAACATTTAGAAACCAGACGGTCTGAAGACTGCTGCATGGGTCTTCATGATGAAATACCTGAGAAGGGACAGGCTCTTTACTGAAGCAAGAGGATCCAGATCCCCCTGTTAATAAAAACAAAGACAATCGCGCGTTTCAGTAAGGCAGTATATTATTCAGCTTGCTGGTGCACTACAAGCAGGGTGTTAAAAGTTTTTACAGCCAGGAATGTTAGAGGGTAAGAAACCCACAGAGATAATGCCATAGTACATTTTACGTGACATCATGAGAGAAAGCATGACAGAATTTTAGATTGAGTTTTCAGCTGAACACACATCACAGCTCCTTACTCACCAGCTCCTGGATATTGTTGCTTGTGAGGATCAGCTCCTTAAGGTTGGGCAACGAATGCTCAAGATTTTCACCAATTCGGCTGTACGTTGGGGGAGGAGATATGGAAGCTTTAATTCATATGCATTGATAATTTCTAAGCTTGTTTAAAATAATCATTAACTGAATACCAAACAAAAATGAGTAGAATAATTTCACAAACTACAAGTTTGCAATTTCCTTTAGAAACACAAAACCAGTCCCCTCATTGCTATCATCTTCAGAATTTCACTGACCAGCTTTTTGGTCTCACAGCATGGTATAAATCTACACAATTCCAGACTAGTAATATTAAAAGTGCCTGGACAAACAGAAAGAGGTGGATTAGCACTACTATATAAGTATACACAAGATGCACAAGATCATGTAGCCATGTTTCAAAAGATCAAATCCATAAACATAGTCACATTAATTAAATAGTTTTCTGTTAACGGAGCTCGAAAGACCAATCATTCAGATTTCAAAACCAAGTGCAACAGCTATAAGAAAGTTATGATGACACAAGGCTGTACAGTAAAGTACAGCAAAGCAGTACACACTTATACCTATACAAAAATTTCCTCCACATCATACTAAACCATAACAGAGTACATTTGATGTACTAAGTACACATATCTTGGATTTTTGTTCTCCCAGAAGTTTACATGCCTCCCTGCATCCCATGTAAATGACTGCACATAAAATCTGGCCTGATGGTGGAAACGGTTTTTACTCCCTCACTCACCAGATGCGGTTGTTGTTCATCAGCACAGTTTTAAGTCTCTTCAGCAGAGGAAATCCGTCCAGCTTTCTGATCTCATTGTCGGAAAAGTCGATGGTATCAAACTGATCCAGGGTAGCGCCGAGATTCTCCAAAACTGGGATCTTATAACCTGCAGTACCAACACAAACTTAAAAATGAGACGAGAGGCAATGACACCCCAAAATCTAAGCAGACTTTCCGTGTGTGTGTGTGTGTGAGTGTGTGTGTGTGGTGTTACTCATACACAAGCTTTAACACGAATTCACTATTTACGCAAATATTATCCACAAATTCCGAAACGACTAATTGCTCCCTACAAAAACACACCTAAAAACAACAACCGAGAGTCCCCTTTATTATCAATTATAAGCAGTTGGAGAGTTAGCCGCCGTTATGCTAACTTCGCTTTAGCTACATTACCTCGGAGATCCAGTTCTCTGTCTCGGACCGGATTAGTGTACTGAGCAGCCTGCTCGACTAACTCTGCCGACAATTTCACCATGTCGACAAAACCAAAACAAAAGCCAAATCAAATATATAGGAACTATCGCACGTCGAAACAGACCACAAGAACAAATGCTACCATCCACCACTACTACACGCTACCGCCAGAAAGAAACCGAGCTGAACACTTTTACTTCCGGTTTTAATGGCGTTCAGGAAATTCTACAGTGCTGCACCCTGCTGGACTGGAGCGGGATTATACACGTGTGCACGTGGTGTATGGGAGAATGAGCTTCTTCTGAAACATAGACAACTGAACCAGTTTGGGTTTCTTGAAGTAGTTCTTCAGTTCTTTTCAGAATACTCGTGGATAAGAAGAAAGATGTCTTCAAGAAACTCAAGCAAGTCCACTTGCCCCTGGTTCAACCCTGAATCTAGTATGAACTTGGGCAATCACACAACTAATAGCACAACTGTCCCGGGAGCAGTTTGCACATCTTTTTGTACTACACTGTGTAAACTGTGAAAATCCCAGGATATCAGCAGTCTCTGAATTCTCAAAGTTTCTGAATACTCGAACCAGCACATCTGGCCACATGTGAGAAAACAAAAAAAATGAATGCCACTTTTGATAAGGGTGTCTGCCAAAAACTGAAGAAAAAAATAATTAAAAAAGTGTAAATGCTAAGCCATGGTCGTAAATCCAGACATATATATATATATATATTCTCCCTATTGTAATGTTTGATGTGAATATTTAAGGTCAGATATTATACCCATTTTCATACCTTTATTTCTAATTTTGGGCATCAGTACAATTCCTAATCCAAACACCCGCCCCTGACACACAGTTCCTCAGGAAGCTGCTTCCCCATCAGAAAGCTATTCACAGCTATTCAACACTCTAACAACATTTATGGGCCAAAAATGTGAAAATAGCTGAAGCTTGTGACCTGTATCTGCATCTGATTTTTCTGCATTACATTACTGCCACATAATTGACTTATTAGATAACAATATTAATGGGCAAGTGTACAGGCGTTCCTAATAAAGTGTACTCTGAGTGTATAGTACTTGACCAGCTGAGAGAAGAAGAGACTTCGGATATTCGTTAAATTGTTAAATTGTTAGATTTGAGAAAGGCATGTTTACATTCAAATCATACAGCATTAAATGTAGGGTTCTGTGGTCTTTGATTTTGTGTAATTTGTAGTTAGATTAGACAGTATGCAATTACGCTATTTAGACTTACTTTGTCATCCACATGCATTCTGAGGGAAAAAAGGAAAAATGTATACAAGATAATTCTACCATCACCCTGTTCATATTACATGAATATAGATGTGTTAATGACATGAGCTGAAAAAATATCAGACCCAATGGAGATTAAATCTAGCATGTGTTTTACTCTTGTACGTCTGTCACTCTGTGCTTTACTCTGGCCCAAATGTCACTGTTGGGTTGCAGTGTCAGTTGTGTGTGTGTGTGTGTGTGTGTGTGTGTGTGTGTGTGTGTGTGTGTGTCTGTGTGTGGGTGACGTTGCGTCCCATTCAGTGAGTATTTCAGGCTCAGTGGTATAGGCTCTGGAGTCTAACAGATAAAGTGACTGCTGATAAATGAATGAATATATACATGAACTTAAGCGATCAACCGTCATAGTTGTGCCCCAGGCAATTGCCTTATCTGTGGCTACACCTCAGATTTAAAGCGGAAAAAAGCATGCAATACCTTCCAAACATATTTGCAAAAGCAAGAGAACCCTGTGCTATTTCATCACAGCTAACAATGTATGTTTTAACAACGTTGCTACAACGTTACCCAGATGATGCAATAACGTTATTTGTAGACTCTCAAAAATGTTGTTCAAATGTTACAGGTAACATTTTCGATAAATGTCTCAAATACATTGTCAGAAGATGTTACAGTAACATTAATTTGCAAGGACTGTGTACTGTGGTTTCCTTTTTAGTACTGAATCACTTCTATTGTACTGGTTCACTCACTGAAAAGGAAACCCAAGTATAGATGTGTACAGTCCTTCCCATTCTAGATAGCGTTATACTGGGGGCCTGGACTGTCTCTGACCTTTTGGCAATGTCAAAACCACACTGTGCATAAAAGTCATATACATCAGTAAACATTATGTTTTAACATTGTGACAATGTTCAGATAACTTAGCTTTTGTGCAACCAACCATTATGACATTAATATAAACATTACCATACAATCATGTGTGTTATCTGGGTTGATTCTCTCTTTACTTAATTTTTCAATTTCTCTACATTACTAATTTAAACACATGGCCTGACATTCATTCAACCACTGGTGTCAAATACAATTTATTTGTGTTTTTATGTATTTTCATTTAAAAGGACATTAAATTGCAAAGTATCTTACAAGCTGCTGGTCCATAACTCTCCACTGGTGCTGGAGAAAAACTGGACATTTTTAGGACTAGCCATTGCTTTGAACTGTGACAGGTTCATAAAGAGGCTGGCAGATGTTGCTTGGTGTAGTGAAGGTGAAAACGGATGCTTGTATATTACTGCAGGAAAATTTATTTGGGACAGGGCGAAAGCCAGGAAAAGAGTCAGCAGCCTTCAAGATTTATTCTCCAATAAACAAAAGACTGAACATACCTCCTGGGTTTACCGGCATATAAAATCATATCAAGTTTAGGTGGAAGAAGGAAATTACAAACTACATAAGTTGAATTCAGCAATTCAGTTATTGCCATATAGAAGTATTAAAAGCTTAGTAGATTTCTGCACACAACCAGGAATAGGCAATGGTGGCTCAGTGGTTAAAGCTCAGATTTACTGACCCTAATTAGGATTAGAAAAATGAATGAATGAATGAATGAATGAAGACTGACCAGCAAAACATGTTTAAACATTTTTTGCCCAGTCATGGTGTGGACTGCAGTGCTGACATCATTACTCAAATCAAAACTTAGCCAACACCAAACCACTCAGCACCAAGCCAGTCAACACCAAACCAGCCAACACCAAGTCTCCCAACATTAAGCCAGTCATCACCAAGCCAATTATCACCAAGTCAGTCAACATTCATGCCAGTCGACCCCAGGCTAATCAACACCAAGTTAGTCAACACTAAGCCAGTCAACATCAAGTCAGTCAGCACCAAACCAATTAACACCAAGTCAGTCAAAACCAAGCCAATAAACACCAAATACATCCTGCTTCTATTTAAACACAAAAGAGGCCAGGCTTCGCACTGAATTTGACTCAGTGTCTCAATATTAACTGTTTGCTTCCTGTCATGGTCTTGACTTCGACCACGACATGTTTTATGAACATGCATCACAACATTTGAAGAAATAGCGTCGCTGAATACTGGTCCCTGAGGGAAACACTAATAAACCCTTTCTTTTAGACCATGCAAACTTGTTCATCTTTCTGAACCAATAAGCATATTTATAAGAAATAATAAATCAGTCCTGCTCAATCAGTCAACACAGTGAAATGATAGAAACCCATCACAGGCACAGTGACAATAATAAAAGGAATGTAAGCTAATGGTTATGCCAATGAAACAACACCTACTCTATCTATCTATCTATCTATCTATCTATCTATCTATCTATCTATCTATCTATCTATCTATCTATCTATCTATCTATAACACACACACACACACACACACACTCACACACATATATAACTGCATTTTTGGTATTTCTTATTTACAGTGGCTTTGTATACAAAACCACAATTTCCACCTCTGAGATATTAATAATTGGTATATACTACACTGAATTGGAGCAATCTGACTGGTCCTCTATCTGCTGCTTAAGAAACTTAAAAAAAATTATTGTTTAAAGTGTTTAATGCGTGACTCAAAAATGACGGCCACTCACAGTTTGTCAAGTTCTTTTGGAGCAGGCGATGTCATCATTGATGGACCTTAAAATGCAAAACATACCACAAAAATGTAATTTTAGTTTGCTTGCCATGTGTGTCTACATATGTATGTGTATATTATAACTCTGAATTAATATAAAAAGACACTGTTAGCTAAATATTGCTTAGCTCTGCTCAGAGCATACAGAGTTGCATCCGACCTGCCTTTGTCATGGTTAAAAACATGTTAAAAAAATCAATAAATAAAAACTATAAAAATCTTGGATTCATTTTCTTTTTATGTTGCTGTGCAGTATACTCTAAATCAGTTAATTGTCTCAGGATTGGTGGATATAAAATAATTGCTAATAATGGCAAATAATTGCTAATTATGGACTTATGTTGCATACACACATGAAAAAAAGGACAAATACTTCTGTTTTAATACCCCTTTCCTCTTTCAGCTCAGAATTTTGACTTTTATTGATTCTTACTCTCTATGCTTTTTAATAACCCTTTCTTCTCCCTTCGAATCTTCTTCTTTGTTCTTGAGTTAGTACTTTGTTTGTGTGAGTTAGTACTTTCTGATAACTGTAGGCATCTTGTTAACCTCAAGGAGTTTACAGATTATATCACCATATAAAGGTGAGCTGTATCAACATCCTCCTGCGAGCCTTTTAACATATAGCAGAGCGATCAGTCCTCTGCTTTATCTTCATCATGAATGGAAGGAGTTCAAGATGATATCGATGAGCACAGAGGGCATGTGTAGATAGCTGTGAAATGTGAACCAGAGAAAGTTCTGGTGCATTTTTAATGCTTTGCTAAACTTTTTAAAAATTCTCCTCACAAGCTAGAAGTGTGCATCAACTGGATAGAGGCAGCGGGTTCACAATTTTGCTGGTTGTAGTGCTTTTTTTGGTTCTGCACCTGAAGTCTGCTTGAGATTTCAGGGTATCTTCTAACTTGTCTGAATTTTCTCCAATACAGCTTTTAAGATTGTGATGTCCTGTGACACCATTCATGCTTTTAATTTGACATATATTGACATATGTAGTATAATAGTTTAGCATTATTGGCTGCTTGCCAGCTACCCAAACAAGACTGTGCCAACATTAGGCAGTGAGACATAATTTTGGCATCATTAGTAGATATCCGGGCCATAGCTAATATGCATGATAGCTTTCTAAACTGTTGCATAGCCACTCACAATGACCTAAACTTGTGGGTGAGGTAACTAATTTGCATATGTGACCTTTGACCTTGGCACAGTGACCTTGAACATAACATGTGTCTGGGCCTTTGCTCGGCTCATATGCATGAAATTTTTAGCGTTCTGAAATTTTGCCTAGCCACTTCGTGACCTAAACCTGTGCATATGGTGGCTAATAAAATGTTGATTGTCTGAAACTCTTCGTATGGGTATGGCTTTTGTCCTCTGTGCACTTGAGGCGTCCTGGCTGAGGGGTTTTTATTCTTACCCAAAGGAGATTATGTAAATTATGTTTCTGCTATGCCACCTTGTTCCTTTCCTAATTTAGATTTTGTCTGAAGACCATCTTCATGTCTTCATAAGATGTACAGTTAAACATATTATCACCCGGAGGAGTGTGATAGACTACATATGCACCAATTAGCAAAATTATGACTGCAGTCATTAACTAATTGCCTTTTCTCTTCTAATCAGACAGCTTTCCTCTGCATATGTATTCAATGATTATTCAATATTCATGAATTCAATTGCATAGTCATTATTGCTCTTTCCACTTTATGTAGACTTGTAATCCACAAATGACTATGGAGAAAGTACAAATTAAAACTTCCTCATTGTTTTTTAAATGCCTTACCTTTTTTATCACAGCTTGCACTATTGTTTTATTTTTACATAAATCATTTTGCTTTTAACAAATTTTTAACAAAGCAACAATTCTGTCTATATTTCAGCTGCTAAGCAGAATGTTTTATGACAAATGGAAAACTAACTGTAATATTAGACAGCTGTATTTAAGTTGCTTTCCGCACATGGCAGATTTTTATTTCAAGAGTACAAACAGTTTTCAAATCTGCTTCCTATTTACTCTGACCTGTTTGCATCAGCTTACAAACTTTATATGAACAAGAACTCTTTTTGTTCTTCTTGGCTAGTTATCTAAGTTGATGATTCTTTAAGTAACACTAGATGGTACATGAACAAGGCACATAACATAATACGTTTGATGAAAGGAGGAATGAAACCATGAGAAATAAATAACAGATAACAATCTTGGGCATGCAAAGCTAAAGTGGACCAGGTTTTGTACTAAAAGGCTTGTAATTAAAGGAATGATGGTCACAGTGTGGAAAAAAGTGCACTGTAGTTTTATATCTTACCAAATGGTGGAACACATGGGCAACAACAGAATACTACTGTTTAATGTACAGATTTATAAGCATCTTTTTCCATGACTAGTGTTCCATACCTGGCTGAGCACCACTTTGGGCCTACTACAGCTCTGACCCGAATACAAAAAAGATTATTAATGATGAATGAATACATTAATAAAGGTTCCCTACATTAACACGAGATGTTCTATATGCTTAACATGTACTCACTGTCTAATTTTTAGGACCATCATACTAATGCTGGTTAGGAACCATTTAGTTGCCAAAACAGCCTTAATTCTTTGTGGCATGGGATTCGTCAATGTGCTGGAAATATTTCTTTACTATACATATAATTGCTGCATGGTGAGAAACTCCCAATTTACCATATCCCAAAGGTCATCTACTGGATTTTGATATGATGATTGGCAAGGCTTCTGAATCACAGTGAACTCTTTGCCATGTTTATAAATCCAGGTTGAGAAGACTTGTAGTTTGTTACATGTCATTGTCATGCTGAAAATATTGCTGTGATAAAGGAATGCACATAGCATCAGCACAGAACAATTGGTAAAAAAAGCATTCTCCACACCATTACACAAACACCACCGCCTTGAACTGTTAATACATGGCAGGTTGGGTTCAAGGGTTTATGTTATTTGAGCCCCTGTCATATGTGTCACACAACAGGTATACATCTGGTCCACCACAACACAGTAGGCAAGTCCTAGCACAGTTGTGTTGTGTCATTCAAAACTCACCTGTTGTGTAAAATTCCGTTGTAGATTTTTGTCATGGAGTTTTGAGCCGATTCAAATGTTTTTTCTCATAGATAAACCTTGACAATAGCTACATTTTCAAAGGTCTGTCCTGCGGCTGTGTTATGATAGACATACAAATTCCAATTGCTTTTTGGGTCACCTGATAGGCTTACAATCATATGGTTTTCTTATAGTAGTCCTATGATTGTGGTACATTTAACCCACAGGACTTCTTTATAAACCTACAGATCTCATAAGCAATTTTTATGGCAGTGTTAGGATGAATGTACGTACGTCATGTGTATCACAGGATTATTCATATACACTGAATATCAACATCATACAATTTGACTTACAGACCTGACCTATTTTCCCACAACAGACATTAAACACATTTTTTATGTGAACTTATATCAGTCCCTTCTATTGTAGTTCCATTAAATTCATACAAAAATATTATTTAATTAAAAACAAAGAAACAAACAAAACAAAACAAATAAACAAAAACACAGTCTTTTTATGAAAGGGGCTTCATGCCTGAGAGAAGTGGAACCCAATGTGCATGCTCCTATGTTGCTGGAACAAATCAAACTCAAGGTTCAACGTGTTGAGTGTTCTAAGATGTTGTTCTGCTCATGTCCTTTTGTTTTACTATATAAACTCTCCTGCGATGGCCTGGCGAGCTGTTTAGGGTGTTCCCACCCTCGGCTCGGCTGAGATGGGCGCCGGCCTCCTCGTGACCCTAATAAGGATTAAGCAGTTCAGAAAATGAATAAATGAATGAATGTGTAAACTCTAGAGGCTGTTGTGTATAAATTCCAGCAGCTAATTATTTTCATAAATACTCAAACCAACCTGTTAGGGCACCAAGAACCATGCAATAAGCAAAGTTACTGAGACTGAGAAACAAACATTATGTTTGATGTAAATATGAACTGATCTCTGGAACTATATCTGGATGATTATATTATGTTGACTGAGTAACTGCATAACTGAGCAGGTCAGCTTAAGAACATAGACGTTGTGGCCAATAATATCAATTTGAAGTCTGTCAAAGTGAAATCATAGATTAAAACAGTTGTTGTCATTGGCCTTACAATGAAACCTGATAACATTTAAAAATCTTTTACACAATGAATCATTGGATGGCAGACTGTAGAATAACACAAACACAGTGCCCCATGATAAACTTGGTGCCTTGATGGAGGGTCCTGTATTCTGGAGTAGGTTGTGATTAAGACAAAAGTTCTGCCAAACCTCATCTGTGTGCTTATTCCATGGTTTCATAAAAGCCACTTTAGCTTGCATCAAAACATCTCCAGTGTCCTGTTGTTATTCCGGATGCATCTAATAATAGATGACCGAGGATCTCATCCATAAAAACCACATTAACTCTAAAAGATTTACCACTTTGGGCATTCGAGTGTGGGAAATGAGCGACAAGATAAATGAAGAAGTCATCTTTAGGGTTCAACACCCAGTCTGTCAAGTCATAGATGTAACCTCATCTGTGACAAAAGACAGTCATTTATTCAGGGCACAGTGCTCAAAGAGCATGCTTAAAAAGTTCATGATCTCGATGTTTGGCAACAAAAAGCTTCTGAGAGCCAGAAATTTACCAGTGAAAATCCAGATCCAAATTCCTGCTTCAAAAGGTCACTGAGAGAGCGATGCATTTCTCATGATGGGGTACAGTGTTTATACAGAAGAAAAGATGAATTAGACAGAACCTCTTGCTGGTGGCAATACATGGTTTCGTTTATTCTGCCACTCTTACAGAAGCAAAGAGTTGAAACATTACACTTACACTCCAGAATGTTCAGTACCTTCACTTGGGGTATTAATGCATCTGTCCTGATAAATGCTTCTGTTATACGCATTTGTTTAAGACTTTCTTCCCATATTGAATACAGTGAAACTGACATCATATTCATCAGTTCAGCTGAATGATTTGTTTTACCATACAAATAAAACCGAATTAAATTAAATGGATGGAGGTTAATTGACTGAGGATGTAACCCCTTCAGCTTATTGTTTATTCTTGCAAACAGCTTCTTGTTGCAGTATATTCTATAATATCATATTAGAATAAAAAAATAATCAATTCATACATGTCCTATATGAAACTTATAAAACATCCAGCTGTAAAAAGAATCTTATGGTATTCAAATAGCACCCTTTCAGGGTTTTTATTGAAATGGAGAGTTTGTTGGGACTGAATCCACAGTTATAACTGGATTAAAAATGTACATCAGATGATACAGTAATATTAAAAGAAGTGACCTGTCTTTCTGTTTTCATGCTCATTTTATTCATTCATCCTGTCATTAGACAGGTTTTGCAGCAGAACTGGCGGAAAAGTTTCTTCTCACACAGCCGGTTGGACTTCACCATGTCGCAGAATACTTCGTCCGCTTACAGAGGGGGAGAGAGTTTAGAGAGAGAGAATGAGAGAGAGAGTGAGAGAGCACATTAGAACATTCAGCAACCTTTTGTTGGCGTAATCATTCCACAAGGTGATAAAAATAATATGTGTCACATCCACCCAAGATGTCCCCCTCTCACGAATCACCCATCAAACACACAAACAGATTTGGAATATGTTTTTGGGTAAATTGAGGTAAGTGAACTTTTAATATGTTCTGTTTCATAGTGGTTGCAGTGTTTAATTTCGATTTCTAGACATTGTTCATTTCGTCTTAGTGATTGCCATTAGTCTAAGAATATAAAACATTATTTATCAAAATTGGTTGGCTGTAAATTTTAGTGCTTCTTTAATATGGAAAACCCAATTTCCATGCCTGGTATTCACAGGGTGAACTTGCTACTACCAATATGGACAATTATGATTTCTCCACAAAAGGTACCATTGAAAGTGTTCGTTTAAGCATGATAATTATGTT
>JBCNYG010000002.1:16302118-16321114 GCA_039654305.1 Porochilus rendahli | reverse complement strand
CATTACTGACCCACTGCCAAACCGGTCATGCTGGAGGATGTTGCAGGCAGCAGAACGTTCTCCACGGCGTCTCCAGATTCTGTCATGTCTGTCACATGTACTCAGTGTGAACCTGCTTTTATCTGTGAAGAGCACAGGGCGCCAGTTGCGAATTTGCCAATCTTGGTGTTCTCTGGCAAATGCCAAACATCCTGCACGGTGTTGGACTGTTAGCACAACCCCCACCTGTGGACATCATACCACCTTCATGGAGTCTGTTTCTGACAGTTTGAGCAGGCACATGCACATTCGTGGCCTGCTGGAGGTCATTTTGCATGTTCTGTTTCTGGCTCTTTCCCTTTCAGGTCACCTGACTTCCCCCGGCTCGGGCTGTAATTGCCGGCTCCACCCTGATCATCCTCACCTGTTTCCCCTCATTGCTCCTGGTTAAAAGCTCCGCATCTTCCATGGCCCATTGCTAGATCGTCTTTGAGAAAAGTGCTTCTTGCACCCGCGCCACGATCCAGCTGTATATTTGCTATAGACTCATGTACCTAGTCACCCTGTGTGCTAGAATAAAAGGATCTCAGTTGCACCTATCTTGTCGTGTTCTGTCCTGCTTTTGGGTCTGTCAGACACCTTTCAGTGTTTTTTGTCTTTATAGCTTGACCTAAATGTTTTAAAAGACATTATAAACACACTCAGACATTAATTCATTTGCCAACCCATTTAACCACTGTGGTCATGGGGAGGCTGGAATCTATGTCAGCCAAATGTGGGCAAGGGTGGGGTACACGTTGAACAACTCCAGTCCATCACAGGGCCAACACCCACAACCATTCACACTTATACCCAGGGGCAATTTGGAACAGCCAATTAGCCTAATGGGCATGTTTTTGGACTGTGTGAAGAAAACCAAAGTACCCTGAAGTAACCCATGCAAACACAGGGATAACACACAGAAACACCTTCACCCTACCCAGGAACTCAAACCCAGGAGCTTTTTGCTGTGAGGTGGACATGCTAACAACTATGCCACACTCAGACAAAGATGCTAAAAGGTGACTCATAACACCGGTTACATGAAGAGATTTGGAGAGGTCCAAAATAATACATATAATAGACCTTTAATTTTACCCAGAACTTCGAGGTTGCTGCGGAGCTGTGACGGTGAGTCAGATATCTCCAGGGTCCATGTGCCTTCTGCCCTCTCTCCCCAGCAGTGCACCGTCATGAACTCCCAGTTCCTGAAGCCCTCATTAGAGTTATCAAACAGCCTGTGACACAGCCAGAAAAAAAGATGGATCCAAAATAGGAGAAAACTACTTAAGAAACAGCTTAATGAAGAAGAAAAAAATGCAGATTTATGTTTTACTTGACTGGAAGTCACTCCCTTTTCTAATAGTAATAGATTTAAGCCCCAAGACTATAAGCACATTCTAACAAAACAAGAAAACAGAAGAAGATCATAATATTTTGCAACTAATGATATTACTGTGAAAGAATTAATGGGATCTTTTTGCTCTGAAGAAGCAGACGTGCTGTGCATAATGCACTCATACAGTATCTGAGGTCAGGCCACTGGGTTAAATCGTTCAATGTTATGCTGTTTTTTTTCCAAAATTCATTGCACAATTTGATGATAACATCATCACAGAATGGACAGTATGTAGGCTATGGTGGTTTGGCTGTAAGCAATATTATATGTTCCTATGTGTACCATATATTACTATAGGTTTGAGATTTCAATCATCCTTCCATGGAAGGCAGAAAAACTGCCGACATGAGAAAGCTGCTACCTACATAACCTGAGTAGACTGTGGATACTGACAGCTCATGAGTGCATGGCATGTACTATATGCTCGCACTGACAAGACTAAGAGAAAAAAACTTTCAAAACCATTGGCTGTAAGTTTTAATAGCTATGTCCCCGTCAAGCCAATCATCTATTGCTCATTGGCTGAAAAAGTGTTATGTGGGTTACACCGAGCCACTTTGTTTAGTTCCCTTCCAGATACAGGGTTGTGTATGAACACAAGCATATAGTCCATGAGGAGGTATTCACTGAATTTGATAAATGTATTGGATTAGATTCAATTAGTTTATCTTCTGTATTTACATCAACATAGAAGTGCACAATTACAACTACTAAGTGCTACTGCTAGTGCTGCTAGTTATTGCTCATCCATCACTTTACTCACACTCGAACTGTGCTCTGGTTTCTAAAAGCAAAATAACTATTATCAAAACAATTGCCACTTGCAAGTATTTGTGCTTTGAGTGTTGTGTTTATGTGCATTTTGAACATTTGATGACATTTTATACACTTTACATTCTTCAGCTTTGAGAAACAGACATTCAGTGGATTCCGACATATTTCCCTTTAGATCAGTTAGGCCGGTTGATGGTGTTGTTGCCGTGAAGCCTCCGAACGAGTGATGAATGGAACTGTGTAATTGTTAAGTTCGAGTATGAACAATCTTTCTCAGAATCAATAAATCTCAATTTAATCACAGGCTTTGGCCACATACAACAAAGAAACTGTATCGTGTATACCAGATTTAAGAATGATATTAGAACGAGAAGCAAATTAGTGTTAGATGGCTGGTTCTTTGTAATATATGGCTTCATCACAAAGGAATAACTTTTTCAGGGAACAGCAGGGACCCATTTCGAAAGCACAGTCGGACAAAAGTTGTCTATATAATCGCTTTTGGCAAAAATGGTTTCCAAAGGTTTTCTATTTCCAAATTGACATTGTTTCTCATTTGGGTGTCTATAAAAAATATCTAGACATCTATAACTCAACACGCTAAAAATGAGTTTCCAGCAGGTAACTTGAACGTTTGCATCACACACATATGAGCACATTATTGAAGAATTTATTTATTTATGGAAAGATACACTCAGTGAGGCTCTCAGTTGTAATATCATATGATTGAATTTAATATACGTAATTTAAAAATGGACCTGCTTCTTGATTAAGTATAAATGAAAAAATCTGGAGTGGATTCAAAGGTTAAAATGGAAATTCATCAGTGACTCACTTTAGCACAGCTGATGAGGTCTCTATTCTATCAGTTTGCTGTTTTTTTCTTTGTAATGCTATGTTTTCCTTAGCCATCATTCCTGTACTTATGCAGCACCAAAAAAGTTACGCTTGTGCTTCACCTCAAAATACACAAAGTGCATCTATATTACACAAATGAACTCACATTATCTGCTTCCCTTCCAGCCTTCATGAACTGCTAGCACATCAGCATTTCTAATTGAAGCTTTCACAAAACCTGCACCTCAAAAAAAGAGGTAAAAGCCTTTAGAACAAAAGTAACTTGTTTCCAGTTAGCTCTATTCAGTGTGCCACAGAAAAGAAAAGGCAAAAAAACAACACTGTTTTGTATTCACTGCTGTGTGAAACTAACAATAAAGTCCTTTACTACATAATACACACAAATCATTAGTTTTCACTCTCTGCATTGGTTCAGTATTTTAAATCTTAAACAAACTTCAGGTTTTATCACATAAACAAAATTCACTGCAGATAAAATTCAAAGCATTATGGTGTTTCCGGGGTTGTAGTGAAATTAGATCAAAGAAAACATTTTACACTGGGGCTAATTAGTAGTTTGAAAAAGGTCTACATTTCTAAAACAGGCAACCCAGGCTGCTCACAAATGAGCTGTTCATAAATCTCTCTTATTATAGCTTTGTATTTTCTGCTCACACACAAACACTCACACACTGAAGACATTTCTTTCTCTACAGGTCACTATGACTCTGTGATTTAGTACATTTTTACAACATTCATTACAAAAAGCAGAAATTAACATCTACGAAGGAATAACACATGCATTGTTATGACATGAGCCCATCAGACAGAGACACTGTATAGCATTTAGTTAAATCATTGTTGTTGGGGTTGTTTTGTTGAAGATGCTTGTTGGTGATCTTGGTTCACTTGCCCATCTAGAATATTTTAAAGATTGTTTATATTTTTAGACTTGGACATGTCCTCTTCAAATTAACACTACATTCCTTTAACAGGCATCAATTCGAGAAATATTGTTTCTTTAACCAGTTCTGTGGAAGAATGCTTGGCTTATCACCTTGTGTACAACTCTACTGGTGGCCCCAGTATAAACCACCTGGTAGAGAAAACCAGATTTTGACATGATATATCCTTACTGGAATGATGATACTAGCAGCCTTCAAAAGAGCCTCTGAACCCTTAGCCACAAAACAACTCCAAAGTATCACAGATACTACTTTAACAGTAGAGTAACAGTTCCTTTTGCATGTATGCAGCCTTTACTGCCTTTGGAGTAATCTGCTTTACTGCATTTGGCCTTATCAACTCAGTACTGCTGATTGCAGTTCGACTCATTATCTTTTATCTTTAATAGTCAACAATGATTTGTCTGTTTTAGGTTTGGATGGTACTGCAAAGGGATGAAACAGCATAAATAAAATGTAACAGACATAAATAAAAGTCACTCTGGCGAAGGGCGTCTGCCAAATTCAATAAATGCTGTTTCCGTTGAAAAAAAACTTTCAAAAAAAGTATCTTGGCTGCATTGACTGATATTGGCACTTCTCCCCCATGAGCAAACAGCTAAACACATTAATTTCTCACCAAATGCACATAGACATACATACAGCCTAGTTCCTGTTCAAATCGTGTTCTGTTTCTGCCATAAAATGAATAGCCATTCAGGTTTGCAATGCATATGGACTTACAGACGAACATTTCACCTTCAGCCCACTGGGGAGCTCTGCTAATATAATTTGTAAGGAAAATGTATGTATTAATTGAGCTATAAAAATTTTAAAACCCCACAATAGAAAACACTTTTTGATGCCACTGTATATATTTTGAGAGAAAATACTATTATTTAGACGTGTAGTACTAATAGTTGTTCTTACTGCTGGAGTGGACATAACAATTTTACAGTATCATTACTGTTTGCATTTACAAAGGGTGCCAATAATTTCACAGCCACATCCACAGCCACTCTGGGCTGTATACAGGCACAGCACGCCATACCGTGTGGAGTGAGAGTGGCCAAACAAACAATCACTAATAAATAGACACGAATCACCAGAAGCACCATTAGCTTGTCATCACTCACCACATTTGTTATTTCTAAAGTGAGCGTTTTGGGGGAGATGAGTGCACAAAGGAGGAAACTGACAGGTCTTTCTGGTCCTGTGCCGCAAATAATGAGCGGAAGTGTCACAACAAAAGACTCAGAAACAAACTATCTGGGCAGCAGGAGACTGAGGCAGCCATTCATAGCTGACTTGTGTCATTAAACGTCAGTGCAAGGACAAAGTCACAGCAGTGGATTTTATTCCTCCGTGCTCTTGTATAGCAATATAGGAGACAACATATTTATACTTATATACAAAATAATATAAGAATCTAACAAAACAGTTAAAATAGTCTGTTATGTGAGTGAGACACAAAAAAGAGAGTGTATTTTAGCCCTGATAGGCTGCCAGAATATCAGTGTTCCTAAAGTTCATAACTGTATCCAGTGACAGTTCAGAGAACAGCGAGTCAAGAGATGATGCCAGACAGCACCACAAGAACTGAAGGGAATCTGAAAACCATGGAAATGAGTTACATCTGTCAGGACCTACATCAGACTCTCTCAACCTGTATAAAGACTCTGAATATACTGGAACTAAGAATAAAACAATTCAACAACTAACATTGCATAAAAGATACTGAGTCAAATCCAGGACAACATCACATAGCAAAAGTACTGAATAGTTTATGTGAGCTTACAAAGATTAAAGTTACAATGTAAAACACACTAAGCATACTATACACTTCTTAATAGATTTTTAAATTATTTTCTGATGACAGGGGCCATTTAGTCCAAACACTGACTACAACATAAACATTTCTTGCTAGATATGGGGACATTTTAGACCTTTTTAGCGACTTTCATGTTAAAAAAAAAAAGCATGGGGATGAACCTAGCAACTATTTCAGCACACATAAATGACTGGTTTGTACTTTATATGGATCTCCAGCTAACATGATCCCATCCATGACCAATTCCTGATAAATCTCGTTCAAAACAAACCAGTGATATCCATGGTCCTGTTCACAAAAAAAAAACAATAGTAACCATGGCCCCACCCATAGCCAATCAATGATAACCAAAGTCCCATTCATGACTAATCAGTAAAAACCATGGTCCTGTTCACAACCAAACAATATTGAAACGCAGAAGTATTTGATGCAATGCTTTGCTTAGTATACCTTCACCATAAATTTTTAGCATGTACCTTAACTGTAATCCTGGTCTTTGACCTGTCCTTAAAACCTGTTAAAAATTGCAGAAATTTCGATCTAAAAATCCATGCACGTATTCAGCCTGCAGAGTGTGCACAAGATTTTATTAAGATGACTTCCTGTGACATAAACCTTTGACATTATAACTTGTACCAGTTCATGATCCTTTAGTAATGAATAATTGGTGAAAGTATGGAAAAAAATATTTGAGGAATTCAGAAGCTAGTGTGCTCACAAGGAAGTTCAGATGGACAGACGCACATGTACCATTATGGTGGGAAGAGGCATAATAAACATGGTCTCAACTTATGACCAATCAATGATAACCATAATCTCGTTCATGACCAAACATGAATAATCATGGTCCCGACCTAGAACAATCACTGATATCCATGATCCTGTCCACAACCAATCACTGATAGTCATGGTCTTACGCATGACTAATCACTGAGAAGCTGGGACAAACAGTTGTAAGCAAAGAATGCTCAGGAAAGACCCTGGTTATCAGTGACAGTGATTTACTGCACTAAAAGCATGAAGACATTTTCCTTCAGGGCAATTACAAATATTTTTGGACATGGATCTATTTAAACAATGAGGTACACAGCACTGCAGCATGTTGAAAAGATGATGCTTAGATCCAGAAATATGGTTGCTATGTCACACCTTAACAAGTGTATTTCACAGCTTTGAATTTGTTAGGGAGAAGCTGAGAAAGTATATAGCTCAGTGAGAACAGCTTCCAGATTTGTACATGATTGAATCCTACAAGACGGTATATGAGTGATAGCCTGAAAAAAAAACAGTCAGATTTTGACATTTACTACTATATACTGGATATTTCTGTAAACATTTCACTATGGCATCTAGTCCGAAGACTATCAAACAAAAGACATCTTTAGGAATGTTTTAACCACTTAATCTTTTAAACTAGGCAAGGCTAGAAATTTTGAATTTATTATTCCAGAATTAAGCCAAAGTAATATCTGAGATGTTTTTGTAGACCATTACACACATTTGGTCATTTAACATATAATATGTATGTATAACTAATGTACTCACCTTTTGGCCAGGAGCTGGGAGCGTGTTCCTGATGGAGAGACAAGGCTGATCTCCAGGTCTCCTCTGCGTGGATGAACAATCAGTACCCGAACCACTACATGCTCCAGGAAGGCGACATGTTGCTCTGGTTGTCCGCTACAGCCCGTAGTTGTCATGGTTATGTTTAGCTTCTGCTCTGGCCGGATGTACCTGCAGTGGGAAGTAATGTTCTTGAAATTGGCAGTATCTCAATCTTTTTTGTGTGAACTTGCTTTTCCCTGTTCTGCATTCAATTGTCTATAACTGCAGAACCTTCCTCTTGCTGTACATAAACCTGACACAACATATTGCTCTATTTATTTAATAGAACAGTTCATGTAATATTTTGAAATGCACTCTATTTCTATTATTTACACTGTCCTAGCTCTACATTCAGAAATCTGTAAGTTATTATTCACATCTTGAAACTTTTATTGCACCTACTGGTCAAACATGGGAACTCCAAGATGCAGTAATAGTGGCCCATTTCTTTTCACACCATGCTGCCCCAACATGTGAAGAACTGGCCAAGACAGTTAATTGGCTTGTTATATTGGGCTAACTTAAAAAAACATCAACGTTTAATTTAATTGCAAATTAATAGAATTAAATCCAATAAGGTGCAGCAAGAGTACAGAAAGGTTTCTATTGTAAAATACAAATAGAAGACTGGGAGAGTAAAAGGGGTATTAATACCTGGGAAATATTCATACAAAAAAAATGTGTAACAGTATGGCCTTTTTTTCCCAGGAAAGTGTGTTTAAAAAGAGGGGATTATTTTCCTGGCAACCCTGGTTAATTATATTAGCTCCATAGTGTTTGATTTTGAAATACTCTATATATCCAATGTGGGAAATTTTGGCTCTCCATTTACCCGATCCAAAGTAAGCACCCACGTAAACAGTGAACACACACAGTCGGAGCAGTAGGCTACCTCACACTGGGGCACCTGTAGAACAGTTTGGGGTTAGGTGACTTGCTCAAGGCAACTTCAGCCATGAAGGTGGAGGAAGGTAAGATGCAGCTCCCTCCCCCTGCAGCCACACATTTTTCCTGCTGGCTCAGGAACCTTTAGACCCAGCAATCTTTATGCCCAAAACGTGCCTCTGTTGAACACCCTGGACAGCTCGCCAGATCATTACTGTTGTGTTCTATGAGCTTCATCATTTAAATATATTTACATCACAAACTTGAATAAACATTATTATTATTGGGTTGAGAAACAGCAGAGGACAAATGTAAGCAAAGTGAGTCAATCAAATTTTGGATCCTTATTCAACACACAATTCAGATGCAGGCAACGTCCAGATCTCCCAGATCTCAGTGAGTGGGCTTTCTGAATACACAAACTCCTCTAAGAAGTAACAGTACTTAAAGCCTTTTGAAACAGTCCCTAGTCATGTGACCCCATCAAAAATTCTGGTACCAAACCAACAAATGGTCAAAACTAGAAAGCAACAAGGAGGTTTGTGTCATATCATGTGGGGAGAAATATTTTGGCTTACCCAATCTGATCACATCACTGTGAGAAATGTGGAATTTCTAGTAAAAGAGGGGATATTATGCTTTTCACACTTTCTGACTAATACGTTTCAGAGTTAAATAGCTAGGTTACAACACACCAGAGTGTCAGATATAAGGTTTATGTTTAAGTTTTCCCTCTGGTCTGGTTGAGCTGGCTGTAAACACAAGGGGTTTTTTTTCACACAAGTGCATCATGGAATTCTGGGCCTTCTGATTAACCGGTCTTCCCCCACTGCCCCATTGTACAATAGTATTTCTGCCCACCTCAGTTTACCTTCCAGCATGGAGTGTTGAGACGACCAATTTAGAGCAGAGTAGGCACAGAAAGGGGAAAAAAGCGAGTAGGAAGCCAAACAGGCCACCGAGCATGCCTACTCAAAATCATTATTTTCAGGGGAAGCATCTTCCTAATGAACTGTGGAGTTTTTATGGATTAGGATTCTTACTTTGTTCTCCACTGTGTTCAAAATGAAAAATACAGGTTTGAAAACGGGTTTAATATTAGACCTTTAACACTTATGTAAGTCCTGATTGCTATTTTTGTAAATATTACTATATCATACTCCTTCTACTGGACTATTAACTTATTAATTATTAAATAAAAAAAGAAGGAAATAATTTATAAAATGAATTATTGTAAATTTCTGTGTTTGACCATTATCCTAGTTTTGGCATTACTTAGTGTTGGATTTTTTTTTAGTAATCCTCTTGCAACAGGATTCTCACACAGTGAGGGGAGTCCTGTCACCTGTCATTTTGTTAAAACAGAAAGGGTAATTAATACTTGATCAGCACTGTATAACCCACTTAACTCCTTATTATCGGCATTATGAATGAATACCAAAAAAAACACTTACCCAACACAACAACTACCATGTGTTATTAAACATATAAAGCAATTTTTGTTCAGTACATAAAGCTCTTAGTGAGCAAGTCTAGAGAATGTTTTGGCCATTCTGTGACTTTCCACTTATGTTTATTGCTTTTCCGGTCATTCACTAGACTCAAACTACTTAAATTTCAATAAATTTAAAAAATAAAATTGCTGTGTTCTAAACATTTTGAACAGAAAAATAGATTTTCATAAAAGATGTACTTATTTTGTAATAATGGAATCTTCTTTGACATTACATTTTCAACTGTTCATCTAATCATATTATTTATTGTATTACTGCTACTATATGTAAAGTGATCTATTTTTGTTACTATTTATTTTTATTTCATACCTGGGTTTTTGTATATGTATGTCTTATAGTTGTCCTCTTATTTTTTAGATTCCTATGTCCTCTATTTGAAAGCCAATGAAACTGGTTGGGAAGCTGACAGACCTGGAGGTACCAACACCTACCAGGAACTGGATGCTGGAATTCCTCATTGACAGGTCACAGATTGTATGGATGGGAAACAAGGTCTCTGCATAGATCAAAATCAGCACTGGAACACCAGAGGGCTGCTGTCTCAGCCCCAAACTCTTCTCACTTTACACTCATGACTGTGTCTCCACCACTAACAATAACATAATTATCAAGTATGCAGATGACATAACCATCCTGGGTCTCATCTGACTCAGGATGGTTGTGTCATCTGCATACAGGGGACTGTTCCACAGAATCACTCTCTATGTAGAAGACAATAAACTTTTAAAATTATTTCACATTAATGTGATTTTGCAAATATTGGGATCAACTGGGACAGTATTCATTTGTTGAAGGCAATGAGGTTAAACGTGACGAACACATACCGACACAGTTCAGTGGATTAAAAATATGGCTTAATCTTTCAGAAAAAGCAAACTGGGTTTGTTTAATAAAAAAAATTCCAGTCTCATAGCTCAAACAGAAGTCAAGGCGAAGCTTTCTTTCAAGCTTCAAAGCCAAAGGTTAAGCAAATTTGAATAAAAGCAAAGTTAAGTCATTTTAATTTCAAAAGCACTTAGTGTAAATGATAGCAATAATCTTTCAGATATTACTCAGGCAGATGCATAAATCCATTCCAAATCAATAATATAAAAAATAAGCAATTGGTGAAAGTGTCATAGCAATCCACCGTTTTATACAGTTTAACACAGCATATAGTTTTTCTTTGCTACAGATACAAATACAGATTTTTCTTGAGGAATTGAACCTACCCAAACAGTTCTTTCAGTTTTAATAATGCTGATCTTCGATCTTAGGTACATAAATCACTTATAAAGTGAAATGTTGCATGCCACAGCTAATTTGCTTTTTAACATACAATGTGATTAGTTCATAAAGAGCTGAAAGCATGCAATGAGATAAAAATTCTAAAAGAATAGCAATTTCTCTGAGACATCAGTGGAAGTTATTTCAATTCACATGTACACCATTCATCGATCTATCCATTATCTGAACTGCTTATCTGTCAGGGTATGATGGAGGCAATCCATCTGATTTTGGGTGAGAGGAGGGCGTGCACTCTGAATAGATTGCCAATCTATTACAGAGCTTACACAAACAGACACAACCTATTGACGCTCACATTCACACATATGGGCTGTTTAGAGTAGCCCAATTGTCTAATTTTCATGTCTTTTTAGAGTGGGAGTAAATTAAAGTACCACACTTAAAAATACAAGTACAAATTAGAGTGACCACACTTGGCCAAGATTCAAAGCCCAGAACGTTCTCACTATGAGGCAACAGTGCTAACCAATAAGCCCATGACATAAAATAAAAATATGAGTCCCTTAGGAAACGCCCTGAGCTAGGAAATCGAATCAAATTTAACTTTTCTCTATTTATTTCTGTACTTAACTCAAAACTGACAAAAATGGATGTAGCCCACTGTTGCTCTAAGAGGCTCATATTATTTAGCAACATATCTTTTCAGTGGGCTGGGCATAGTGAGATCCTTTTATTCGCACAATGTTTGGAAAGAGTGGTTATTTAAGTTACCATATTCTGCTTGCTAGTTCGAACCAGTCTGACTATTCTGTTCTGACGTCTGACCAGATCTTCCTGATTGGCATGTGGGTAGTGAGTGCTGATACACTACTTTTAAAGAGTTTAAGTCATGAGAGTACGATTGATTTTTCCACCCTGATGATCCAGGCCATCACAAAGCCAGGCAGACAAATCAAGCTCTTTAGATGTTTAGCTCTAATACAGCATGACAGAGTAAAGAAGGATTTGTTTATCAAATGTTCTACTGACAGGCAGTGCAGATACAGCTAGCAACTGACCTAGACTCAGAGTCAAAACACAGGAATTAGTGCCCACAGTTTTTCCCCAATAATTGAACCAATCCACAAGAATATCAACATGACAGATGCACTAAGAAAGAACCTAAACCACAAGGAGAGCAACAAACCAACGTACCAACACAAACAACTAAACGGGGTCAAATAAAACACAGCAAATATGCTTCATATTTCATGCAATACCACAAGTTAAGTGCTGGAGCTAAGGCTTGATTCAATCCAGTCCAAGATTTTTGCCCAGTTACATGTTCTAGTTGCAGAGAAACACTGCACTTAATTCTGTCCTAAAAAGATTTGACATGCTATATCGAGCTGATTACACAGTCAGTGGTATTACACTGAAGTCATACCTTGGTAGCAAGAACATCTTGAAATCTAGCAAGTAAAATATATTAAGATTAAACACTACCTAATTCACTCATTCATTCACTATACTACCTAATCCTATTAGGATCTTGGGGAAGCGGATCTCAGCTCACTTTGAGCAAAGGCGCGGTACACCCTGAACAGCTTGCCAGTCCATCGCAGCACAGCACCAACACACTCACAACCATTTAAACTCACACTATCTTTATGTGGTTTTACCTAGTTTTACACCTAGGGGCAATTTGAAACAGTGAATTAGCCTTTGTCTTTGAGCAGTGAGAGGAAGCCAGTGTACCCTATAAAAACCCAAGAGAACATGAAACTCCACACAGAAACACCATTACTATGCCTTGGAGTTCAATCCAGGACCTTCTTGCTGTGAGACAGACATGCTAACCACTACGACACCCTGCCTTCCAGTACATATTTCATTTAACCTAATCTATTTATCTAGCTGAATGCATGGATGCAAACATTAATCTAATTTAATATACTAAACAATTTTGTCCAAAAGCCAAAAAAGTGTGATTCTTTGTTTGATATCTTTAGTGCATTAACCAAATGGTGGGAAAACACTCAAAGCTTGTTAAGTCATGTAATATATATCAACTGAAAGCCAAAATGTAGTAAAAACCACATAAAGACAGTTGGGTCTGTGGATGGATACTGTGGTTGGTGAGATCATTATGGATGAACCTTCCTACCCTTCTCCATCTTTATACCCATGACATCTGGAAAATGTGCCATTGCATCTGGTGCAGGCTATCAGAGAATACTCTCAACAGCCAGTTTCATAAGAATAAGAGTACATCTGCTCATTTATGTCAAAATTCAACCAGCCGAGCCGATAGAAGTCAAGAGTTTCAGTTAATGTTCATATCAAACATCAGAATGAACAAAAATGTGATGTTAGTGACTTTTTTATTGGTTGATGAAGCCTAGACTAAACAGTTAAAGATTGGAAAAGATTCATCTGGTCTTTGTCTAATTTTCAGCAACACAGTTTTTGTGAGCTGGTACCCAGTGTAGCTTCAGATTCCTCATCTTGGCTGACAGTCATGGAACCCAAGAATGTGCCCTGCTGTTGTAGATCATTCACCAAAATCTTCATGTTCTGAGCTGATTTATTGCACATCACAATTCTCGAGTGTTTCGAGTAAAATTATTAAGTCATTCAAGTAGTTTTCTATTTGTCCAATCATGAAAAACACTTAGAAGATGGCTGAAAACTTGTTGACTTAAGAGTGTTTTCCATTACAATTACAAACAATATAGGCCGTAGGAAGCTAGTACCTCCATTTACACATAAGCCCAATTTCTTCAAATATTGGACTAACAAGGTTTTTTGCTTAAAACTCAAGAAACGGCATTATTTGAGTTACCATTTTGAGTTAGTCTTTCTATCAGTTCAAACTGCTCTGGTCATTCACCTCTGACCAACATTTTCATTCATGGAACTGATGAATGATAGATGTTTTTCAGCATGAATCAACCACAGGAATCAAGATAATTTTTAAATGAAGGACAATTCTTTTACTTTGATAAGCTAGATATTAAAATAATGTGCCTGAATAAATTGCTCAGAGTAATCTTATGAGAATGGCTCCCAAATGTCCCTCTGATTCTACGCTCAAATTCAGTCGCTACCCATGACTCTTCCCAATTTAACATTTGGTGCATAAAAATAGAAGAAAAAATATTTGTTTGTGCTATATATACATTAATACTCTGAATTTAAAAACAGGCTGGATATTGCATGCCAAAAGTGACAAACACGGAGTAACATCAGCAACTAGCTGCTAGCTTGTGTAAACAGTCTATGTCGTCTATTTTTAAGTATAAACAGCAAAAAGTCAAAAGTGGCATTACAGTGTGTTGGAAACCAACTGACACACTGGGAGAGAAAGATGACAACATTTTAGAGATAAGAGTGCTTTTAACTTCGAAATGAGTGCCAATATCATTAAAACACGTTTATAACTTCAAAACACGTGACCACAGGCACACCATTACTATGTAACACTAAAAGAAAGTGTGACAATTACAAACTTTTTTTACTAATTTGGGTATATCCACATATTACAATGTGACTGAACCCATGTATATTAAACCCAGTACCCATATAGTGCCTATTTTCTACGTTACCCGTACTGTGAGGCAGAGGTACCCTACATTCTTAGTACTCTTAGCTTGTTAATATGTTCTGTTAATTGGCTCATTTTTTTCCTCATGATTTCTAATTTTTAACTTTATTTTAAATGACAGTATATAAACTCTTTATAGAAACTTGGTATGTTGTAAACATCAGGAGCAAAATAGTTGCCTGATTTTCAATGAGGGTGTGTTGTGGGTTAGTCTGAGGACTTAGCCAGCATGAGATTGCAAAAAACCTTGGAATTCCTCTTGCCACAGTCAAAAGAGTGATTGTACAATTCACCAGCAAAAGCAAGGAATCAACTGCATTCTGCTTAGGTTGACCTGGACCCTGTGACAGGTATCTTTGGACTGTCAAGTGGACCTGTGGAAATTAATTTCCGTTCAGAGCAACAGATGTTGCAGAGATACTCAAATTGAGTTCTGCTGTGAGGTATCTCCACCAACATAGCTACTATACAGGTGAAACTCGAAAAATTAAGAGTATTGGTCAAAAGTTCATTTATTTCATTTATTCAACTTATATGGTGAAACTAATATTTTGCATAGTCATTACATGCAAAGTGCAATATTTCAAGCCTTAATTTGTTATAATTTTGATGTTTATGGCTTATTCATTCATTCATTTCTAAACCGCTTATTCCTAATTAGGGTCGCAGGAAGGCTGGCGCCCATCTCAGCCGACTCTGGGCGAGGGCAGAGTACACCCTGGACAGCTCACCAGGCATGCCTCTCATCACAGACAGTGAGGGACATGGCTGGCCTTTGATATCCCAGTTAGCTGCACTGGCAGGCCAGCAGTGACAACACAGTGTTAATGGGACTTGAACCCCCAACCTTTGGTTCAGTAAGCCAGCACCTTAACCACCAAACCACCACTGCCCCTTAAGAGGTTTACAGCTTATGAAAACCCCAAATCCAAAATCTCAGAAAATAAGAATATTACATGACATTAAAAAAAAGGATTTTAAATACAAAAACGTCAGCCCTCTGAAAGGTATAATCATTTATATATATACAGTAGTGTGCAGTGAAGATTATACACCACCATTTTTGCCTAGCTCCTAATAAATTTCACAAAATGAGTAGGAATTTCAGAACCTGACAGGTTGCACAATCTGAGTGTAACATTTATATAAATCATTCCAAAATGGTGGTGTCCATTTACTTAGATAAATTAGACATAGGTTTCAGGCAAGTGCCTGCTTAGCAGTTTTTGCAAGTGGACTCCACAGGCACACAGCTTCCACATTGAACTATGACCCAAATAACAAGCAGACCAATCTTTTGTAAGTGCAGGCAAATGTGAAAACTGGAAGTGCTCTTAAATGACTATAATAAAAATCCATTGTTTCCCTACAAGTTGTTTTTCTTGACTTCATTATTGCATTCTTACACATGGTGTTTTTCAGTAAATGTTTAAACGATTGCCTTACATTAAAATGTATCATGATACACTCAGGGTTTATGTCAAAATCCTGCAACCGTTCTACAAGAGGCTGACAAACTAATGGAAACACCCACCATAAACCAACATATACTCACATTTGTCTTCACAGCAGTGTATGAATTCCTGAATACTTTAAAAAGTAAATGGATTGGAAATGTGAGTCAGAATATGCCAAATTAATCTGTATTAGCTATGTAGTCCAACAAATGAGTAATGTTGATGTTTTTAATAGTAGAGGTACTAGTGGGCTGCATTTTCAAAAGGACATGAAGAGTGGAGTCCTGGAAAGATGAAGCACATGCCTGATGCTTGGATATCATGTGGATTACATTATTTTGTATCAACACAAGACAGATATTATTTGTTTTGGTAGTCCGTTTTTCTGGATGTAGGTCATTTCTTTCACCATTCTGTGCGTTGAATTGATGACTTGTTTATTTCAGTAATGCTCTGTTATATCAGCATATTCCTTCCAACACCTTGAATCAGAAGCATGATTTCACTTCCACCATGTATCACTTTTGGAGCAACTGCTGACGTGAGAGACTCAGGTTTACATACAAGTATTTTTTAATCTGAGTTTACATCTTTCCATGTGTCTTGTCTAGCTATTGCCTGTTGTAATGCCATTTATTAGACACAGGAGATGCATCATGAACATTCTGACAGTATGTATTACAAACTGAATTAATTTTGTTATTTGAAAGGTGGGTAGCTATCTCGTCTCAAAAGCATAATTAGGAGAGTTTAGTTTAGTTTTACTTTGCCTGTTTAGTTTTATTTTTAATTATTATTATTATTTTTGTGACTCATGCCAACTTGTACACCACCCCACATCTAGTAGTGAGGAATTCTGATAATTCACTCACATTTAATTTACACATATTATGAAACATACAACTGTATGCAAAAGTTTGGAGTGGAATAGAAGTAAACACAACCTCTGCAACATTTTATGACACTTGCATGGTATAGCTTTGCTGCAGTAACATAAGACGTGACATAAGACATTCTTAAAAAATGTATTGAAGTGACGTACAAATAAAGAATTCTCACCTGGCTTTGCGATCTGATATCTTGGTGCATGTGTGCTGAGGTGGAACACTTCGCCATTTCCTGGCTTCTACCACCATGGCCTCAGCATCCACCAACCCAAATCCATACAGGTGACTAACTACATACACAAAGGCATAGTGTAATGTAGGTTTGCTAAAGATATGTAGACATCTACATACTTTACATATTAGGACAACATTTACCATATTAAAGTATTATACTATATATAGATGATACTTTATATAAATAGCATAAATATAGCACAAAGCTCTAATTTACACTGATCAGCCATACCAGGAGCCACTGGAGAAAAAAATAGCAAGTGTAATTATTTAAGTGATTCTTCAAATTGTCAAGCGTTGTGGGTTGTTTCTAGTAAGCAGTGTGAAACTACCAAGGGTGGTCCAAGAAAAAACAACCAGTGAATTGGCAAGAGTATCATGGGTGTCCAAGGTTCAGTGATGTGCATTAGGAGTGAAGGCTAGTACATCTTGTCTGATCACACAGAAGAGCTACTGTAGCACAAACCTCTGGAACTGTTAATGCTGGCTCTAACAGAAAGGTCTCAGAAAACACAATGCAGTGCATCATGCTGTGCATGGGGCTTCCTAGAGACAGACCAGTCAGGTATATGGCTGATCAGTGTATATTAAGAGTTTATTTCTTTTAAATGAACTCTAGAGGAAATGCCACACTCTGAAAATATTCAAAATGTAATCTTTGTTAGGTTTTACCCTTGTGTCCTGCTGCATTGATTTTCCAGTCATTGGCTTTAAGATGAACAGGTCTTGATGTCTTTACCAACAGGTGCTGTACATCTCTCCATGTTATTAATGGGCTGAAAGATGAAAGACAAAGTACCCATATTCATAATAACACAATAAACACCATTTTTTCATGATTATACCATAAGCACATATAAAAAATTGTGGTAGTGGAGCGAGTGGGAGGGTCCAAAATAATTTTGTCATTTTTTTATCAGTTTCTCAGTAGAGTCTCCATGGTCTCCCTGAGCTGTGAAGATTTCCTTTCAGTATTCCGTTTTTTTTCCAGAGCTCAAAGACATGCACATTAGGATAATTAGTTTCCAGTAGTAGCATTCTAAATTACCCCTACATCTGAATGTAAATGCTTGTGTGTGTGTTTTCTGGTGAGCTGTTCAGGATGTACCCAACAGCCCTCAGAAAAGATAAAGCAGTTCAAAAATGACATCACATGACATCACAGGTAGTAATACAGAATAACCATAAAAAAGGTTTGGGTTAAAACAAATACATAATCAAGACGTGTGGTAGGTGTATTTTGAACAGTAAAAATGTGTGACTTTTTTCATTTAAATCTGGAAAGAAAGTAAATGTTTTAGATATAAAGTGTTGGATTTTTTAAAAATTGAAAACAAAGAAAGGACAGTTTGACACCTTGAATATTCATTATAGAAGATTCCGTAGAATTTTTAACTCACCATTTGTGGAAAATTTAATTACATTTGTGATAGAGACCAGTTAAATTTAAGATGTACATAAGGTCATAAACATTTTAAATTTACTTTTAAGCTTCGGTGCTGCTGATTACTTGTATTATAAGGTAGGGAAAAAAGGAGAAATAGAAACATCAGATTTCTAGTCCCCACTGTAAGCACACAAAAGCCTTTCTTTCTTTTTTTTTTAAATATACTGCTTAAGAAATAAAGGGAACACTAAAATAATACATCCTAGATATGAATGATTGAAATATTCTTACAAAAAAATCACACAAAAATTGAGGTTTAGTAGTGTGTGTGGCATCCACGTGCCTGTATGACCTCCCTACAACGCCTGGGCATGCTCCTGATGAGGTGGCGGATGGTCTCCTGAGGGATCT
>JBCNYG010000002.1:16262545-16273447 GCA_039654305.1 Porochilus rendahli | reverse complement strand
ATTATATAGTGTAAAAAAAATAAATAAAAATGTGGTGGGTTGTAATTTTCACAATTGTAGAAAGTAATAATATATCACAGACCTCTTGATTATGTGTCAAAGACCCCTGTGTATCTCCGGATCCCACTTTCAGAACCACTGGTCTAACTCACACATTATGTGAACACATTAGCCATCCCATCATATACAACCCCACTGGGAAGCCCTTGGGCTCATAAGTGCAGTTTAATAGCTGTTTTTCAAAAGCTTTATTTACACTTAGTATCCGACACTGGTGTAACTGGAGTTGATGGAACATTACAGATGGAGCATTAAAGCAGGGTTACAGTACAGAGTGTCAGTTGTCCATAATGATGGTGATGGTGATGATAATGTAGATGAGAAGTGTTTGTTTGTTTGTTTGTTTTCTTACCTGTCCCAAATTTGTGAAGCCATATTTCGAAGCAAGTTTATCAGCCTCTTGTGATCCTCCTCTCAGCCGTACAGCCCAGTGATTAGTAAAAACGCTGCGAGACGGCGACGGTTTACACACGAACACAAAAGTGGAGCACAGGAAAACAACAAACAAACGCATTTTTGTTTCCTTTCTTGCGCCTTTAGCTGTTTAACTTTGTAGCAGCGGCGAGTGAAACGCAGTCAACGGGTGAATTTCAAAAAAACCTCACGAGCCGGGGGCGCGCGACGGCAATCAACCCGCGCGCGCGTCAGTTCTCAACACGAAACTGCTCGAAAAATACATGTCACACTGGCGAACGCCCCGTTACTATCCTCCGTTACTTTCCAATCAGGATGAATGTCACAAAAGGTTGCCGTTCTGGAGTAAGCAGCCAGTACACACACACACACACACACACACACAGTGACCAATCAGGCGACGTATAACAAGCTGGCGGATTTCAAAGAGCGCACACTTCTTAGCGCGTGCGAGCGCTTGGCAAACCCCCTATCCTGTAGCCTTTGGAGTCTGAGTTCATTTGTTGGGTTCATGCATGCACACAGATGCTGTCATCGACCTTAAAGAAAAATTCGGGAATCATCCAGATCTTCACCCAGAATTTTTACTTCTTAACAAATAAAACAGATGTGAACAAAAATCAAGGTTTGTTTAAACCTATTCAGGACTTTGCGGTCCAGTGGACCCCAGCGATTTGATTTAGCATAGAGCAAATAAACATTCTGTCAGGTCATGGTATCATGTATTCTCGGGCAAATAGCTGTGTACATTTTGATAGGTTGGTAAGTTTAGCTGTGTTTCGTATACTCCAGGACATGTTTTGTATCTGGATCCAGTGGACCCCAAATTTACTTTGCATTTTTTTGTGTAGCTACTAATCTCTTGATTTGTTAAATTTGCCTCAGCCCACAAGTTCATGTCCTCCCCTTCACTATTTGAGAAGTGAACCAGCACAAGAATGGCCCAAAGACACAGAATCACAGTTACAGAAGTCAAACGTAGTTCATACTGTACATAGATAAGTGCGATCATTGTGTGTATACTGGTTATTTTCACAAGGTGTTATATCATTCCAAGTATTTATATTGTTTTATGAACACTGCATTGTTTTGTTGCCACCGTAGATGTAAGGAACTCTCAAGGAACACTTATTATTTGTTGTAGTGTAATAAGCAGGTTTTGTTTGAAAACATGTCTTCATATTTGTACTTACGGGGTCACACTAGAGGTGCGATAGAAAAGCGACTGATGTGAATAGGTTTTTTTTTGCGGCTTAAATCCATATATTGTGTGAAAGTCGCGTGAAGGCTGCGCAAGAATTTTTGCGACATATTTGCAAGCAATTTGTGAGTGGCTTGCAGATGTTTGGCAAAAATATATCTTTTTATTCATGCGTTATTAAAAACAAAATAAGAATGATGACAATATATACGAAATATGGCAGATGGCTGCAAGTCTCAAGCTTTCCACATGGAAGTCTCCAACTTGCTTTTAATTGTGAATGAAAAATGAATCATTTGCAAAAAGAATAATTTGCCAGCAAAACGACAAGCAAAACAGTCCTTTTGATATGCGCGGTTTGTTTGAGAAGAGTTTGAGACTGCTCCGTGTCAGAGCCTTGTTTTGCAACATTCACGGAAATTTCAAACATGTTTGAAATTCTTTGCGATGAGTTCACAAACCAGACGGCCAAAATGCGATGCTGTGAATGTTGTGCAGCAAATTTGAGAATGAAAAGTGACTGCCACGAATGGCCATTTGGGTCAGTCACTTTTCTATAGCATTAATAGTGTGATCACTGCCTTACATGTAATGAATTTTTTAAAATTTTAATATACATTCTTATCAAAAAGTATAATTTTTTTATTTCCAAAAAGATCAGTGAAATAAAGTCAACGTGACAATTAGCACTTATTTAGCGCTAAAATATTGGGTGTAACTTGGAATTGTATGGGAACAAATCAAAAAAGGTATATGGTGTACACAAATCATGAATATCCATGTATCAGTTCCATGGGGACCTTTAACGTAACTGCAGAGTAAAGTCCTGAATAGGGTTAATAGATGAACATTCCAGTTTTTGTGAAACAACATCAAACAAATTTAACTCCATTATTGTATCCCACTAAGAAGTAAACATGTAGTGTGGCTTACTATTTCACTTCACTGTTGTCTCTCAGTACCTGATTGCTATTGAACTTGGTGTTTTCAGACAGAAAGAAGTTTGCCACACAGAAGTTAGGAGGAAAGGTGATGTCCTCATATGAAAACACTGGGGTTTCAAGAGGTTAAATAATGGCCCATTTCCAGAGGACAAAAAAAATCTGGAATTACTCAGTGTTGAAGAACAAAATAGTGGAATCTATAGCAACAACAAATCACAATTAGTACTTTGTTGGGTCTAAATTCTTTGATGCAGGAGTTTACGAATGTCAAACATTATTCACAATCATGCCGGTTCCGATTTTCTCGACTAGCGGTTAACAGATTAGCTGTGCAGGACAAAACCTTGTGATGTATTTTTTATTTCCATCATACATTTTCAATTGACTTGAGAGGACAGTGTATAAACCAAGTTTGTATTGTTCTGTAAAGCTGTCCGCTGTTAAAAATCAGCTTACTTAATTACTTACTTACTTCCTCCCTTACTTCTTCCCTTCCTTCCTTTCTTCCTTCCTTCTTCTTTTTTATTTATTTATTTTTTTGCTGGCAATGTCATTGAGTTGTTCTGCCTTTCCTGGAAAACAAAAACATAACAATTCTCTCTTCTGTGTCAAGATGCATTAGCATTCTGAAAAATAACTCCATCGTCACCCAAATTACTTTCTTCTGAAGAAATGGGAGCCAGTGTCTGAAACTTCAATGTGCACCTCTTCACTGACTGTTGAAGTAACGACAATCATCTCCTCTGGGCCTTTACCTGACCTTCAACCCCATATCATAGATGAGTGGGAAAATTAGTTTTTTTTAAATTGTTATTTGTTTATTTGTTTAATGTTTTATTTATTGTTTTATTATTATTTGCACTTTCATAGCAGAGCTCGGATGTTGTTATGCTATGAGCTCGATTTTGTTGTCACGTCCCCACACAGGCAACCTAATAAATGAAGAAAATGGTGGTAAAAATATATATCGCATGTGCGCTATATTCAGTCCACTTTATATGATTAGCACTCTATGATTTCTTCCATTCAGCACACTGTAAACAGATTTTTTGTATATGTTAGAGGTGGTTTTCTTTCTCTTCTTTAGGCAGGGTAATCAGTATCAAGAATAAAAAGAGGAAAAAAGTGGGGCAGAGTCATAACTTCTTCTAAACACTGTTCTTAAGTTTTTCTGTTGCTGTAATCTATAAAGTGCACATTGGACAACATGCATCCTCAGTCTGTGTCTGCCCTGCCAACTTCACGTGAGCTGATCCAGGAGCCAAATATTTTATTATTATTATTTATATTTTACATGCATACTTATTTAGGAGCAGCTATATCCTTCTTAGAAACCATTACTAACATCACATAAGTGTTATCTGTATATGTCTCAAACTTTGTAACTTTGATATATATTACACTATATACTATAGTGTTCTAGTCTGTCCTGCTGGATTATGTGATATTTGAGTCCACTGTTTTACATGGTATTTTTAAATTTTTACGATATAGCATCATTTAAATTTTTCAAAGGTCATTGTCTATTTTCCCCCAGATTATGATCATTATGAGAATCAGGAAGAATGAATTGTTCAGATTGAGTGTGAGGATAATTACCTTCTATTACTGCAATCAGATTGAGAGTGTCTTCTCTGATGTATAAGCACTTCTCCAAAATTAAGTTAGGTCTTTGACCAATGTAACTAAACATAGTTTCTTGTGGTCTGCTAAGACAGGCTCATATAGCTATTGTTATGTCTCTTAGGTAGTAAATGTCTCTGATGCTGGATCTTACATGGCGAAGTAAGCAAAGTGTGAGAAATACAGTTAAAGCAGTCAACTATTCTATTTAGTAGTAAAACGTTGCTCTGCTGTGATATGTTGTGGCACAATGTGATGAGATACAATGTCATTTGTGTTGTGCAAACAGTTTGATTTTAACTGGAAATGACAGGCTTGCATGTCACAACACTTTGACAGGGAAAGTGCAGGACAGAGGTCATGCCCCTTTTGTAATATGCAGCTCATATCACCATAAGTCCCTTCCTGGGGGAGCTAAACTTCTAACCACTTAAGCTCCGGCTGTGATGAGACACTAGGCTCAGGTGTAAAAAGCCCAACAGACTTACCATATCACCATGGCCTCTAATGTTGTATCTTAAATATTGAAATCCCCATTTAAAAATGAAAAATTGATTAAAAATGGGATAAGCCGACACGCATTCTGGGTGCAGGTACAATACGTTGTGATGCGATAGGATCAATCTTAATTACTCAGAGTTTCCTTTAAGCCTTATATTAGGAGGATACGTGACAGTTTAAATAGAAGATATGACCTTTAACTTATGTTAGCGAAGAAGAACATTAAGTTATTACAATTAATTAAATTCTTTCCACAAAAAATCCACAGTGCAGTGGCTGTAGCTGTGCTACAATAGAGGTGATTCTATTAGCATGAAAGTAAGTTATTTCTAACGCTTTTCACAGACGATAGACACAATGTGCGTTACAAATCATAAAAATGACAGTTTAATAAGTACACCAAAATTAAATAATGGGGAAAACTTTGGATGAATAAGCAATAAATAAATGAATACATACTGATACTCTAGATGTTTAATGGAGTTCATTTGGAAAAGATATTAAGAACAATAGAAAAGCAATCAAATGGAAACTATTTATTAGCAAAAGTTGAATGATTAAACTAGTATTTCCATGTATTTACAGTGTATGTCCATCCCAATCTCCATTCATTTCTTTTAGTAGTGCTGAAGTCAAGACAGCCCTTATCAAATATATGACAAGTCCAAAACCAGGAAGAAGTGAGATTGAGTTAAGACAATTAAATGGGTCAAGACTAAGTGAAGATTGTGATGGAAATCATCAAATTATTTTTGAGGCCAAGCCTTTACTTCAACCAATTGGATTTGTATATTGGGCCAAAGATTTGGTTGTTTTTATAGAAGAAGGACTTGCTTTTTTTTTTAGACATGATGATGACTGGAAGGAAATGATCAATATGTACTGGACTAATTATTCACCATTAGTACTCAGTATAATGTAGCATGTAAAATACATACCATTTCAGTAAGACTAATAACGATTTTGTGCTGTAACAGTGCTGTAACAGTAACACAATTTTCCCCTGAACATCAAAAGTATTATTAATACTCTTTATTGACCTCAGCTGTTGCAGTGGGAAGGAAAACATTCCTTCTCCCAATGGTAAGCAGCCATTCATTTGAGCCTATTCACACAGAAAAGATATTAACTGGGCAGCAATTCAAAAAATACATGTAGCACATGACCTGTGTTGTATCATGTAATAAGTGAAAATGATGGAAAATGGTTTTAAAACTGTACTCACCGATGTATATTAGTTTAGCGCAGAGTACAGTTTTCCACTCTACTTCAATTGCCATCAGTTTGAAGACAGGTTTGATTTTTTATTTTTTATTTTATATATTTATTAGTTTCTTTTTTCTTTTCATATGCCTCCCCATTATGTGTTCAGGGAAATATCCAACAATTTAATTTACACATTTCAAAAATAGCATGTGGATCACAACCTAAATATTATAATAAACACAAATGCCAAGAAAGCGCTTACCCAGAAGTGGTTCATGTGGTGTGTTGTACTGGAGAGTACTGGCATGGTTGAGATATAAATATTTTGGAGACCATACAGGCATCTTGGTGTCACCTACTTTTTCTTTACCATGCTCAATTTAATTTGGATATGCTAAAAATATTGAGATGAAATCAGCATGACTTTTCAACACTAAATAAAGCCATTTTATGGGCAGACTGTACAGGAATTTACCTTACCTCAAAACACATCGTCTTGGTTATCAGCCATGAATGAAAACAAAAAGTTAATGTTTAATGTCTGTTTAATCTAGAATTTTACCTCTTCCTGTAAAAAAAATAGATTTGTGAGTCACAATTCAAACTGCAGATACCACAGTTCTTACTTCCCTGCTCATATTAGTGCTTAATCTTATTCATTTGCAAGGTCAGTTGATGCATTGGTAGTGAAATATTGCCTCAGTTTTTAGTAATGGCTTTTAGTGCACATCATTTATCTTGAGCGATGGGAACGAGTAAAAGACTGCTAAATGAGTACACTTGAAGTATTTGATTTGTAAAATTTTGTTCCTTCTGGCTGACCGGAAAATGAATCGCAATAAATAATAATGAGGGGCTAAATTTTGCTATTTAAATGACTACAGTGATATGGGAGTAGCCTAACTGTATATGCTCTTTATAGGAATACTACAGATGAAATTCATATTTACACAATTGTCCAAGTACCCCACATATTGTTGAGTGAGATATATTTAATGTCTTAGATGAGGCTAATGGTACTAGCAAATACGCCTAAGTTATGGCAACCACTTTAGTACTGTGCTTAACTGAATCATTCTCTAGATGCTTCAAGCCATGGTAAGCGAATCAATACCTCAATAACAGACCAGCATGTTTGGTTTGGTGGCAGGGGGCTGTGTGGAGTTTGCATGTTCCCCCATGCTTGCGTGGGTTTCCTCTGGGTACTCCAGTTTCCTACCTTAGTCTAAAAAACATGCACAGGTTCTAAATTGCCCCTAGGGGTGAGTGTGAAAGGTTGTATATGTGCTGGCCCTGCAATGGCCTAGTGAGCTATTCAGGGCGTTTTCTGCCTTCAGCCAGATTCAGCTGAGATGGATTAATCTTAGCTGCTTAATTAGGATTAAGCAGCTAAGAAAAAGAATGAGCGAATGAATGAATGAATGAATATTCCGTTTCTTACACTGTGTGACAAATCTCTATAACAAAAAAATGTTAAAGGGATCCCATAGTTTAGTGTCACGGCACAAAAGCATCCTCAGACTCAATTTGAGGTGGTGACCCAAAGGTTGAAGCCAAAATTCTATGCCGGTTACAGTAGCTACAGTGTGTTTTTGCATTAGTACATAAATTCAGCTATGGGAGATCGTGCTTCTTCTCTCTCTCACACAAGCAGCATTACTTTACACTCTTTACCTGCCTCGAGCCATGTATGCCTTTCAAACCCCTGTGGGAGGTATTTATATAATGCTGCTGCCCACATATTGGCAGGTGTGTGTGTAGGTGTGTGTGTGTGTGTGTGTGTGTGTATGTGTGTGTTGTGAGATTGTAAGTCTAATAATGTCACAGTTCTCCGCAGAGTTGGCAGGCAGGTCAGTGTGTGCGGTTCATAGGTGGTTATGGCACCATGTCACTAACCTGTGAGTCATTTGTACAAACAAACAAATGAAGGGCTGATGTGACCAGCATGGGTTGGCATATTTATAGCTTTTAATGGTATACAGCAGTTTTAGTCTCTGTGATGTTCTTTAAGTGTATATAACAGTATATATAAGTTTGGCATTACTAGGTCATTAGATTAATTCGTTCATCCATTCATTCTTTTTCTGTAACTCCTTTATCCTGGTCAGGATAGTAGTGGATCTGAGCATAAGGTACAAATATACACTGGAGATTACATCAGGCCATCATGGTCCTCAGTGCACCATGCACATGCTTTCAAACATTTACCCACACCAATGGCCAACTTTGAGTCTTCATTCTACATAACAATATGTTTTCAGGAGGTAAGAAGAATCCAGAAAACATAGTATACAAAGGAAAAATATGCACAAAAACTCCACAAAAGAAAAAAATTATCTAAGCTCAAGGTCAAACTGGGAACCCTGGAACTGTAAAGTGGCAATATTTTATTATATGCACTGAAATAATTTTTAAAAGTTTGGTATTTCCATTATGATTTTTGGAATATTAATAAAAAATTGTTACTCTTCAGACTCCGATCCCTCCTTAAACAAATCTTTTTAGCCAACAGGGGCAGTGGATAAGGTTCTTTGATATTGAATGAAAAGACTTCCCATAAGCAAGGCCTATAAACCTGGGCTGGAATGAATTCTACATCATTGATATCTGCTTTGGTTCAAATTATTCATTTCTGGATTAAATTTAAATTAAACATAATCTAATGAGATTTAGAATGGAAGATTGGATAATCTTAGTCAAATGCTACCACCTAGTGTGTAAAATTCAATAATGCACCTTTCAACTGTCATTTTGGATCTGCACTGTTCATGTCCACAATGTTATATTTAATCTTTTAATCTGTAAATTATAGTTAAGTAATTGTAACAGTATTAACACAGTGTCACTGTAAGATGTGGAAATACCATCACGTTTATTCATATGTGTACATTGTCCTGCCAAAAAAAAAAAGGTTGCCAGCTGGATTTAAATAAACAAATAGGAAATAAAGCTAAAATATCACCATATATCAAATACATGTTTTGAAGTTTCTAAATATAATCTCTGTGAGTAATCTGTTTATATAGAAAGATTACATTGGAATGATCATGTTAATATGGTGCCATGCAAAAGTATTCACCCCCTTGGCTTTTTACCTATTTTGTCACAATACAACCTGTAATTAAGGTTTTTTTATCTGAATTTTATGTGATGGATCTGCACAAAATAGTCTAAGTTGGTGAAGTGACATGAAAAAAATATATATATATTTTAAGGAATTTTAAAAAATAATATGAACATTGGCATTTGCATATGTATTCACGCCTTTTGCTATGAAACCCCTCAAAAGTTCTGGGGCAATCAATTATTTATAGAAATCACATAATAAGTGAAATGAAGTTCACCTGTGTGCAATCTAAGGCCCCAGTGGCTGCAACACCACAAAGCAAGAGGCATCACACCATGAAGACCAAGAAGCTCTCCAAACAAGTCAGTGACAAAGTTGTCCAGAAGTACAAGTCGTGGGTTGGGTTATAAAAAATATTTTTTATAAAAAAATCTTTGATGATCCCCCAGAGCACCATCAAATCCATCATCTTCAAATGGAAAGAACATGGCACATCCAAACTCAGACCAGGCAAAGACAGCATTAATCAGAGAAGAAGCACAGAGACCAAAGGTAACCCTGCAAACCCAACAAACCCTATCACCCCAAGAACACCATTCCCACAGTGAAACATGGTGGTGGCAGAAACATGCTGTGGGGATGTTTTTCAGCAGCAGGGATTGGGATTAAGCATACTGCTAAAGCAACACTCAAGTGGTTTAAGGGGAAACAATTAAATGTGTTGGAATGGCCTAGTCAAAGCCCAGACCTCAATCCAATTGAGAATCTGTGCTCAGACTTGAAGATTGCTGTTCACAAGTGGAAACCATCCAATATAAAGGAGTTGGAGCAGTTTTGCCTTCAGGAATGGGGAAAAATCACAGTGGCATGCTCATATAGACTTATCCATAGTGACTTGCAGCTGTTATTGCGGCGAAAGGTGGCACTTCAAAGTACTGATTTTAGGGGGGGTGAATAGTTATGCACGCTGAAGTTTTCTGTTATTTAGTCCTATTTGTTGTTTGCTTCACAATAAAAAAAATCACATCTTCAAAGTTTAGGCATGTTCTGTAAATGAAATTATGCAAACCTTCAAACAATCCGTTTTAATTCCAGGTTGTAAGTCAACAAAACAGGAAAAATGCCAAAGGGATGAATAGTTTTGCAAGGCACTGTATATTATGATTTGAATCGCAGCTGGTTCCATTCTCTGATCACTCCAAACATCAGGCACAACTCGAATACAGTATTTAAATGTACATTGTCATGCTACTTGTTTATGCAATGGATGTCAGATGCTTGCAATGACATTTTGTTTTCTGCCAAAGAGGTCTCTAAATCCCTAAATACCCACGCAACATGATGCTACTTTACATAAACTGTTCAGAAAATGGATTTGCAATGTCGATTCTGTTCTCACATGATGAGAGAAATTCAGGAAAAAGTCACCCTGAAGCCATGCCGTTTAAAATATTTATTTACATTGCATTTAAATTGTAACTAACAGTGGAAACCTATGAAAGAAAAAAGAGCCTCCATCATACAGATTATTGTATTTGTAATTTTGGTTTGGTCCGATTTGTAATGGTTATTCTACAATAACAAGGAAAATTTCATGTTTCAGCATTAAAGGCATCAAAATTTTAGGAAAAACGTATGCACTTATGGACAGTGGTAGCCTAGTGGTAGGGTGCTGGATTACTGATCCCAAGGGGAGGGTTCAAGCCTCACTATCGGTGGGTTGTCACTGCTGTCCCCCCAGTGCAGCTAACTGGGTTATTAAATGCAGGCCATGTCTCTCACTGTTTATGGTGAGAGGAATGTAAAAGAATTGCTGATTTTCGTCAAGAGCAGGCTGCATAGCCGTCAGCGTGTTTCTGCCCTGCGATGGCCTGGCGAGCTGTCCA
>JBCNYG010000002.1:16241351-16251644 GCA_039654305.1 Porochilus rendahli | reverse complement strand
CCCGAGCTGGGAATCGAACCCAGGACCTTCTTGCTGTGAGGCGGACGTGCTAAGCACTACGCCACCGTGCCGCCCCAAATTAAATTAAATTATCTTAATTGATTGATTCCAGCTGAAGTAAAAAAAAAAAAAAATTACTTTGTTTGCTACAAAGTAAAGTGTTGGGTGAACATCCTATAAGTGTGGTAAGTCCATAATTTTTTCCAGGGGTTGTATTAGAATGTGTAGAGTAGAAAGTGGTTCAATATCCTTAGTCACATTAATTAATTATACTCCAAATACTATTTATAATTTATATTTTTATGCATTTTAGTATTTCATCAGATGAAGATCCATTTGATATTTAGTGAAATACGTACTTAACAATTATTCACAGAAGGTAAGGTGGATATAGATGCATAGGCTAGTCCATGAGATGGAACTATTCAGTGATATCCATGAGCCTGTATTATGTTTATTTTATGTCTCTTTATGTTTCTTCTATGCATTATGTTTTCACAGTTTTCATTCTAACGGTCCTCTTTCAATTTGGTATTATGTGTTTTCCATGCCTTTTTGTACAGCACTTAACAGCACAACATCTGTTGTTTTTAAATGTGCTAATATATTTGACTTGACATTCAATTTAAGCCTGGGGCGAATTACTCTTTTTGTATATACTACATTCAAACATAAATAAAGAAATTTAAATGAGATTTTTATGGTTTATTTTTACATTTTTTAAGCATGACAGTGGTCATATGCACTCTGCCACAATGGTCATGCCCTCTTTAATAAAATATCTTTTTAAAACTCATTCAAAGTTTTGAAAATGTGCCTTTTTAACCTTAAAAAAGAAAAGCTAAATTGCATAACTTTCATTATTTTTTTTTCAATGGCATTTTTTTCCCAATGGATTTCAGAATCGGTGCGTGTGACCATGAGTTTTTGTGCCAAACTTTGATTGAACCATTAGTACTAGTTTGAGAGGTGGATAATGTTCAGCATGACAAAGTAGCGAACCAATCAGATTGTGCCATTCTTGCGCAGTACATAATAAATTATTCCTTATTACTTTTGCCTGGAAAAATCCAGGAGGATGTGTAGTTGTTAGCACATCCACCTCACTGCAAGAAGTTCAGAGTCCTGGGTTTCGGTGAGAGTGTTTCGGTGTGAAGTTTGCATGGTCTTCCTGTGCTTGCGTGGGTTTTCTCTGGGTACTCTGGTTTTCTCTCACAGTCTAAAGACATGCACATCAAGCCAATCGGCTGTTCCAAACTGCCCTCGGGTGTGTGTGTGTGTGTGTGTGTGTGTGTGTGTGTGTGTGTGTGTGTTGGCACTGCGATGGACTGGCAAGCTGTTCAGGGTGTACCTCTCCTTTGCCAAAAGTCGACTGAGAGAGGCTCCATCCTACCTGTGACCCCATTAGGAGTAAGCAGTTTGGTGAACGAGTGATTGTAAGGCAAGCTGACTCCTGGAAAAGAGTTAAAGAGAACTCTAAGTCTTTTCCCCTCCCTTTCCCCTTTGAAGAATAGATACACACACAAAAGGGAAATGCACATAAATCACTAAAACAGTTGTTTTCATAAATGATTCAATGTGTCAAAATTTCCCAGGACGCTGCAAATGTCTTTTCATGTAGTACTTCAGTGTTGTCCATTTCTTTCCACTCAATTCTGCTCAATTCACTTCACGTAGCGCTGTTAAGGACTCATGAGTCGATTCTTTTGAATGCGCTTAATAGAATCGAGCGGCGTTGATTTATTTAATTCACTTTGCTCCGTTATAAATATCACAGCCCACAGTTTGCTCATGTGATTAGTTTATTAACCTGTTAATTATTGAAGGATGAGTCGATTCTGGGAATTGAATTCACGAAAGCGTGAATAAAAGGCGAGTCGACTCACAGAATCGACTCAGGTAAAAGAGTCGGTAAGGTAACGGATCATTTTGCTCATCGCTGTCCTGTTTGGTTTGTAGAAGCTAGCTCGCTAGGATACATCTCCAACCGTTTAGTACCATTCTCTTCAACATGTCATAACATTTCACGGGCCTGGCTGTTGCAGTATCTGAAGTATGACGTGTGGCAGTATGCGGTTTCAGATATAGCCTCATCTGTGGTTCGGACCAGAAGCTTTCGTGGGACTAGAACCGGAAACCAAACTTTTTTCTCCACCTCAAACTTGTTTCGTTGCTAAGTCGAAAAGAGGAAAAGAAGAGGCGATGAGCAGAAGCAGCTCCGCGGCGGCGTTAGGATGAGCAGTTCCTTGTTTTTCAGCTTCGCATCATGTCGGCTGTGAGAAAGTTATCAGCAAAAAGAAGTGAAATAAACACACTGGGTTTGAGATAAAGGAGCCGTCGAGTATTATTGTTCTCTCCCCTTCACATAACGGACTCGGGGAGATTTATTTATCATGGGAGATGTGAGTATGGGTCATTTTCTCTCTTACTGCTTCCTGCTTCTCCAGCTGACTTCTAACACACACCTCACATATTAAACTCACATCACTATAAATATTCAATATTAATCTCACATCACTATTAATATTCAGTATTAATATTCAATATTAAACCCACATCACTATTAATATTCACTATTAATCTCACATTAATATTAACATTCACTATTAATATTCACTATTAATCTCTCATCACTATTAATATTCAATATTAACATTCACTATTAAACCCACATCACTATTAATATTCACTATTAATCTCACATTACTATTAACATTTACTATCGATATTCACTATTAATCTCACATCACTATTAATAATCACAATTGATCTCACATCACTATTAATATTCACAATTAATATTCACTATTAGTCTCACATCACTATAATATTCACTATTAGTCTCACATCACTATTAATAATCACTATTAATATTCTCTATTAATCTAACATCACTTCTAATCTCACATCATTATTAATATTCACTATTAATATTTACTATAAATCTCACATCACTATTATTATTCACTATTAATATTCACTATTAATCTAACATCACTTCTAATCTCACATCACTATTAATATTCACTATTGATCTTACATCACTATTAATGTCACATCACTATTAATAATCACTATTAATCTCATATCACTATTAATCCCTATTAATCGCACGTCACTATTAAAATCACTGTTAATCTCACATCACTATTAATCTTGCATCACTATTAATCTCACATCACTATTAATCTCACATCACAATTAATAATCACAATTAATCTCATATCACTATTAATCCCTATTAATCGCACATCACTATTAAAAATCACTGTTAATCTCACATCACTGTTAATAATTACTATTTATCTCACATCACTATTAATAATCACTGTTAATCTCACATCACTATTTATCTCTTATCACTATTAATAATCACTATTTATCTCTTATCACTATTAATAATCACTATTAATGTTATCACTATTAATAATCACTATTAAAATCACATCACTATTAATAATCACTTTAAGTCTTACAGCACTATTAATAATCACTATTACCCTCAGATCACTCTTAATCTCACATCACTATTAATAATCACTATTAATCTCACATCACTGTTAATAATCACTATTAATCTCACATCACTGTTAATAATCAGTACTTATAACACCCAGAGTGTTTTATTCTTGCTGTTTATTTGTTTTCTGGAGACAGACGATTTATTAAATTTTTTGTATTTTAATCTTTTTATTTTCATCTTTAATTATATTTTAATTCAACAAAACAACCAAAACCACAAATAATTAATATTCAGAAAGAAACACACTAGGATGGATGGATGGATGGATGGATGGATGGATGGATAGACAGACAGACAGACAGACAGACAGACAGAGATATATGGATGTAGAGAAAGATAGAGAGATAGACATATATCTAAATGAGGGAGTGGGTGAATACCAGAAGCAGTTTTCAGGGTATGTTAAAATCATGTAGTTATCTAAATATAAAAGCATGTACACAGTCCTGTTATTTTTTTTTTTTTGTATGACTATTTATTTGCAAACACAAAAAGAAAATAATGAAAACGTTAACGGATGTAATGATAAACAGGGCAGCTTGACACAGACCTAAACTAGTAATCATGGAGGTAGGAAAGGAAACATGACACAAGAAAAAATGAAAAGCAATTCCAAGCACAAAATTGAGTGTAATAACCAGTCGGGTATGCGGGAAGCCATTTTATAATCGCAGTGATGGAATCTCCAGCCGTATGCATTAAATGTGTGCTATCGAAATGAAGAGTTCAGATACAAAACCCAGTAAGTCCACGTGACCTCTTTCATTTTAAAACAATGAAATTTACCAAGAAAATTTTTATTTTGAACAATCTGATATTTTGTTCAGTGCCCCTTAATCAGTCCATAACAAAAAGTAATAAAGGTTTACGCTTCCACCAGGTAAATTTCATTGTTTTAAAACAAAAGAGGTCAAGTGGACTTAGGTTTTGCTTCTGAACTCTTCATTGTTGCACTCACAGCACTGCCATCTGAGAAGGCAACAACACTTTGTTTGCGAATAGAACGTGTAACACTGAGTATTTACCTTGAGAAATTGATTTTATTGATTAAAAGATATTTGTTAGGGTGAAATATGGAACAGGTGAACAGATTCAAAGAAACCACTTAGTGTCAAGATGAGATGGAGATGAGGAGGAAGTTAAACTGGAGCATGTGTCATAAATACAGCATTTATTTCCTAAAAATAATATTCATAAAGTTTTACAGATATGTTAGCTTTATATACATAAAAATATTCAATGGTATAAAGATAATCACCATGCACACACCCCGTTTTATACATGTAACAAAAATGTAACCAAACACTGTAAAATAGCATCCAGTCAACTGCATGGATTTAGTTTTAATTAATTGTTGTGACGTCAGTGTATAATTATTATTTATATTTAACTAAATGAAAGATTCATTATGTCAGGGTTGTAGATGCAGTGATGATGCTTGTCGAAAAGTGTATTCCAGCACACCCTACCTCTCTACTCCATGTAGGAAATGCTGTCCCTTCATCCAGATGTCATTTAGTTGCTGCCTTTTCACTAAATCTATCTTGTGCACTTGCTTCTGGGACGTTGGTGGAAACGTTTTCATCCTAAAACAGCTCGATGCTTGTAATAGGATGTATTCTGTTTTGTTTTTGTCACCGCCCGGTAATTAAAGGTAAATGGGAATGTAGAGAATGGGTCCTAGGTTCTATTTCAACTAAACAACACCTATGTAACGCAATGCCAGCATTTAAAGACTTTTACATCGCCATCTGCATGTATTTAACTTTAATTAAGCAATATTTGCTACAATAATGTGTATACAAATAAGTTATTATATAAGTTATGTCTAGTGGAAGAAAGAGTTTCATGATGAGTTAGATGTGCATTAGTGTTTAATAGAATTGAATTAAGATAAAATTTTGCATTTATTGCTTTTTCATTTGTAGAATTAAACTGATACTTTGGCTCAGGGTTTAATTAAAGCATATAGTGCAGGGGGAATTACAGGAACCACATTGAGAAATACTGTTTTACAGCCAGCACCAGCCCTTTCCGTGTTGCATCGGTATCCTGCAGCACAGTGCCAGCCTTTCACCACCTGAACTGAGCTAGCAGAGGTTTTAGAAGATGATGGTGAATTATTGTATGAACAAAGGCAAATATTTAGGTTGTAACACTTGTATTAATGTTAGGGTGAGAAAACTATCTTTGCTCCATTGTATATTTTTGTTATTTCTTATATTCAACCATACAAGCTATGTAACAAAAAGGCAGTTACTGCACCATGAGAGAAAGTTTCAGTTTCAGGAAATGTAAAGTAAAAGAGGAAGTCATGCATTTTGTTGCACTAGAATGGGGGATGATATTAGCGCTGGCTGTGCAACTGCAGATGTTTTATCAGGCTAAAGCGTCTGCTTTGGCAAGGTGTGCTGAAAATACAGCTGTGCTTCACTTTAGACATAAACCAGTGCATTCTTTAATTTCATTGTTTAATTCTGTAATATTAACCAGTGCTAGGATCTGGAGCTTCAGCTCATGACAGAGTCTCTGTCTGCCTCCATGGCCTGTGATGAGTCCATAACGTTATGAAGTGGTGTCTGTTTCAGGCTGTGTTTATTGCACGATAATGAGTGAATGGAAAAATCAAGCTCCGTTTAATATGGCAAGGAAAGAAATACTAGTGGCTTCAAGCTGTAGAAGTGAGGGGTTTGTGTGAGGATTTGTGTGAGGATTCACTAAACTATACAAAATTATAGTGTTTTCTCATGTCAGGACATTATGTCCAGTTCATCACCTGTTTTTCTGTAGTTCACCAAACATATAACTATGAACAGTATGATGTAATATGGTTATATCACAGCACTGTTAAATTCTTGATTCTGATTGGTTATAATGTGCTGAGTAACTCAGTATGTAAACACTCAGTAAAACTTATGTTACAAGAAAGTCTTTAGTACGGCAGATATTGTACTTCCTGGTTTCTGTTATAACCTCCACATTGCAAAGGCTTAATGTGTATGTATGTGCCTTGGCCTTACATGTATTATAATTGCACATTATGTTTTTACTCATGGTGAAAAACTTCTGGACTAACTAACTATATGTGACTTTAAGACTTTAAGAGTGTGTGCGACTGTGCCGTTATATACAAATATGCACAAGATGATAGGGACTAGATTAGAATCGGAAATATGTAAGAATGATCGCCCAATTCTGATTCACGCCGGTCACCCTGAAAATCAATGACAGATAATCAGTATAGATAATGGATCAAGTGAGAGCTAGGCCCTATGGCTGTGTTATTAGCTCCATCATTAAAAACAATAAAAAGATATTGCAGACACACGACACATCAGTAATGCATTTCATAAGCATTCCAGTCTTCCAGCCTTCGTTTAGCTGTTGTTAGTGGCTGCAGTATACATTGGGCAAGTGTGTCTCAATTCCTGTTAGAGCTGTAGTGGATGGGTTTAGTTTCCTCTTTTGGTAAATTATCTGGTAGTATAGTCCTTAAACTAAGTTCTGTTGTAAGTAGAAGTGGATTCTGTGTTACGAAAGGTGGTTGCTTTGATTTCAGCTTAAAGCAGAGGGTGTTTTTGGGCTTGGCTGGATGTAACTTAACAAAGTTAAACTGAAAGTAGATACATTGCTCACCTAACACTTTACAGTGTAACTATAGAGTATTTTAAAGCAATTCAAGCACATTTATCTTAAATATATTAGGGTTAGGTTTCAAATATCCTTCATCATTTATCCTAAACACCCAATATATCTTATTTTGTTTAGTGTTGTTCTACTCTTGCTAAACCTTTAATCCGAGTCATTTTTATTCTGAACTTTACATACTCCATTGGAGCAAAGCTCCTGTGCATGCAGATGTGTGTGTTGGTTAAAACCGAGCAGGTCAGTCCTCGCTACAGAGGACAATGTTAGATTTATCCCAGATGCAGCCATTCTCTTCGACGTGAGCAGATTTTATCTGGAACACATGTTGGTTAAGGTGTGACCTGCTAAAAACCTCGTCGACGTAGAGTTATGAGTTTTTAGCTGGCTTGTATTAAACATCGAGCAGGATTAAAATGTATTGATGCACTTTCTATACCAGCATCTCTGGCGGTTGGTCTGGCTGCTAGGTTTATCTGAATGAGCGTGCTCTGATGTGTTTTAATGTCTTTTCTTTAATAACACTGTACAAATGGACATCTTTGGTGGATATAAACAGATATTTTAAACATGTAATTGATAATACATAGTATGATCATGGTTTTTATGAGGGGTTTCGAGTGTTCGCCTATATAACAGTTAGAGGTAGAAGTCTTTGTAATGAAGGGCTTGTGGTTTCTTAGTAGTATTACAAGCTACAGTTTTTTTATTAGCTTCAAGAAAGTAAAAACGACTGGTGGTTGTCATGGATGAAAGTGGAAGAGGCGGGATGTATGGGTGAGTTGAGGAGTTTATTAAAAGACAGGGAAGCAAAGATAAACTACTAAGCATGTGCTGGAATAACATGACAGGCCCAATAAAATTGGCTAACATGGAACTAGATACTGGTGAAAACTAGGACTAAAGAGCATGCAGTAAAAGAGAAACTGAGACTAAACAAAACTGAGTTAGAAACCAGGATGGCAAGAAGAGTGGGGTCCTTAAGACCACATTCCGATTGCTATGGTGATGCAGTTCATGTGCTACCATGCATGTTGGATAACGCAGCTCATCAGCAAACCCGTAAGTGGCTGAATTCCTGTGACAGGTATTACAGGACATCAGACTCCTGATCTGCTCCATTGATTGTTGGCATGGGCGCTAGGGCCTTAGCAGTCTGGTCAGTCTCCGAGGAGGGCACTGACTGGACTGTTGCTCCAGAGTGGACACTGCCTTGCTGGCCTCCTTTCACAGAAAAACTATTTTAGAGATGCCCTTCCAAATCTGCCCCATTTTGGGTTGTGACAGAGCATTCCACCATAGGTGGAAGGGGTGGAGGCAGTATGCAAGTGCAAGATGTGGAGTTTATTGGAAAATCAAAAAAACAAATACAAAAAGCTGAGCAGTAACATGACAGGTAGGCATAAGGAAGCTGGCTTAACATGGAATAGGATTAAATAAAACAGCAGGTACTGGAGGCTAAGAAACATGGAATTAAACAGAAACCATGAGACTGGAACCAAAACGAAATTAACGCACAAACCATGACAGCTAATGAGTAGTTCAGTGCTTAGCAAGCTGGCAAGGGAAACGGTGTCCTTTAGTCCACTTCCTGGTTGTGTTGGTGTTCCGTTTCAGATGCGCTGCTGTACTTGCTTTGCGTTATTTTTTTTTTATAGTAAACCTGGAAGTGGCTGCTTGTGCCACAACTGACTTTTCATGACATGCAGGTGTTAGACTTTATATGAATGTGTTCTAATGTGTTTGAGTCTCCAGTGTTAGAAATATCTCCAGAAAAGACTTTAGGATGAAGGGCTTGTGGTTTCTCGGTAAGCAATACAAGCTACAGTTTTAGTTACTTCAAGAGTGTAAAAAAGGCTGGCGAAGGAACTGTGTATAGCTGCTATAACATAAGTAACAACAGAAACTTACTTGTTTTGTGGAAACTCATCAACATTAAACCTACCTCTTAAAAAATGTATGGACTTTTAGAAAACCTGACTTTATTTCTCATGAGCATGGAGCCCCACACTGATGTCGACGTTATCTGTGGTCAAGCATTCAGTCAGTTCCATATAGTACTTGGTAAGTTCGTTCTTAGAGCAGAGCTTCCTGTTTGGCTAACCCTTCAGATAGTGCCTCTGATCACTTCCTGCCTAAACCTAAAACTTCACATCTGCTCTAGGCCACAGATATTCTGTGACAGGCGTTTCTGTCACCGTTCGCATTAGTTTGTTTAATACTCCGAGCCAAATAGTGCTCTTTGTATCCAAAGTCCTTTATGCAGTATAGATTTTTCCACTGTGAGTCTTCAGCAGTGGGGGCGTTGGGATGCAGCATGCACCGTGCTCCAGTTTTCCCGTCTGTATGTGCAAAACAAAAGAGCCTCTCCGAAGCCACCCCCACCTCTCCTTCCTCAGTAGAGACAGGCAGAGCCTACATTGGCTTGGTTTAGCAAGGACGTTTCCTGGACAAAGGCATTGTGTGGCATGGTGCTGCTTCTATTATTCTGTCCTTTTTTTCCTCTTTCAGACAGCTGTGCATTCCCTGTTAGCACTAACCCATCCCTGCTTTTTCCAAAGGCCAAGAGAAAGTGGAAAAACAGCCCTTTAAAGAGATATCCTGAGAGACATTTCCTCCTCTCCTAGTGAAAACCAGTGAAACTGTTGCATTGTTGAACATTTGCTCTCATAACAAAAATTTAACTGCTACTTCCACATATACTACTGTGCTGTGAAGATTATATACCACTACTTTTGTCTAAAAGGATTCCTAATAAAGAGAAGTAAAAAATTACCTTCTCTATAATTATTTGGTGAAAATGTATTGAACAATGCTGTTGTTGGCAATGAGAACCAAAGAAATCATTTCGACAAGCATACCGAGGTAAACGTATGGCAAATAAACAAAAACACTGACAATACCAATTTTCGGAAAGGGTCACAAATGTATTTATTTTTAACTTTTGCATAGCGTTAATGAACTTCAAACCATATGGAATGATTTTGCGAGTGAAGAAACGAAAATATACTGTACACACTAAAATTTACCAAAATTAAGGTAAATCAGCCCAGTGCAGCTAACTGGGTTATCAAAGGCCGGCCATGTCTCTCACTGTCTGTGGTGAGGGGCATGTAAAAGAACCA
>JBCNYG010000002.1:16221165-16234051 GCA_039654305.1 Porochilus rendahli | reverse complement strand
TACTTGGGGCAGTGGTGGCCTGGTGGTAGGGTGCTGGATTACTGATCCCAAGGTCGAGGATTGATAGTGGTTCAAGTCCCTTTGATAGTGCTCCTAATTGATAGTGGTTCCCGCTGCAGTCCCTCCCCCCACAAACCTAATTAGGAATAAGAGGTTCAGGAATTGAATGAATGAATGAACATAACTACTCAAATACCTTCTAAGTGTATGGCTGTTATTTCTGCACGTGCACAAACTGACTGGATCTAACGTTATAAAAATATTGGCTAGCATCGGGAGCAAAAAACTTTGCAGTAAGCCAACACGTAGGTTAATGGCTTCTTGCCATTAAATACGTTGTAGTGTTGCACTGGGTAAGGTAGAACTTATTTATATATAAAATATAATTTTTATTTCTTTGAATGTCCTTTATAATCAGGTGGTCATTAAATGCTTTATAATAATTATTATATTATACCATGCAACAACTTGGCTCATAAGAACTAAGGTTTCCAGTTTACAGATATGTTTAAAGCTATACGGCAGTGGTGGCTTAATGGTTAAGTGGTGATTGGTCACTGATCTTAAGTCACTACCACCACTGTTGGGCCCTTATGCAAGGCCCTTAAACCTCAGTTGCTCAGTTGTATAAAAATGATAATTGTCTTAATTGATAATTGTCTGGATAAGAGCATCTACCAAATGCTGTAAATGTAAAGCACCATACAAATTGCAGCAATCTATTGTTGCATCATTTACGGAAAGCTGTTTCATACTATGAAAACTGCAGTAATTTACTGTAGTGTATATTTTACAGCAACTCTGCTGCCAGTAATTTACCATAACTTTTATAGGAATCTTTTTACAGTGAAAGTTTCCTGAAGAAATCTCAAATGTTTTTAAAGGTTCTGGGCCAGAACTGAAATGATTACAGATGGACAGACAAACAGACGGACATATAGCTGACTATATTCATGCGCATTGTGCTGGGGGGAATAATAATAGCTATATAATGTATTAAAGTTACAATATTGTTGATATCCAGCAAAGAGTCAAAAGTTATATTCCTGAAAACTCTTATGTGCTACAGTATGTCTGCTAATGTCTGCTAGCACTACCATTGACAATATAATACTCTGGAGGAGGCAACACTGTATCGCAATAAGGGTGCATTTTCTGCCTTGTTGCATTTTTTTCAGTGGGTGAGAACACAGCAATCGCAGTAGGGTGCTATCCAAAACCACCGTTCCACAAGTGGTCTGAGGGAGCAGGTCTCAGGCCGGTTCCAAGAGAAGTGTAACTGCTGTTGCTCATATACATGTTTTTCCACAGTGTTTTGCTGCTCTGGCGCTGCTAGTGTCAACCCTATCTTTGACTATCCACAACAGAGTTTTTGCGGCAGTATCGTATTCATCAGTGTTTGTTAGAATGTCTGTGAACAAAATCCTTACCACACCCATCCTGGATTTTCACCAGACTTGGTGGATACACTACTCTACATGATTTGACACTACTCTAAATGGTTTGATTTTGGAATATCTTGATCAAATGTCAAGGTCATAGCAAAGTCACAAAGTTTTTGACCTAGACATTTCCACCAACTTGTGTGAAAATGAAAATCATATGTGGACTTTCAGATTAGACGATTACCTTTGACCTTGACTGACCTTGAATGATGAAACTCAAGGTCAGAGGACTTTGAGCATTTATAACTCAGAAACGAGTGCCAGCAGACAAGCCATTACTATGGAACACTTGTAGGAAACCATGTATGGACTTTCCAGTGAGACACTACCTTTGAATTGAGTGGCCTTGAAAGATGAAAGTGAAGATCAGAGGACTTTAAGTATTTATAACTTAGAATCGAGTGCCAATTGACAAGCCATTACTATGGAACACTAATAGAAAACCATGTATGAACTTTCCAGTGAGACAGCTACCTGAGACCTTGAATGACCTTAAAAAGGCCAAACCCCATTCTTTTCGTGAAACCTTGTATAAACCTTGTCTTATTTGTTACATTATCCATGCTGCATGGTGAAAGTACCTCGCACTCTATCAGTGCCCCCTAGTTCTGCACTGTCTGTGTCATACTATAGCGTTAATATTAAAACAATATGTGTGATTTTTATATGACAATCAAAGATCTTTTTCACTGTATTCTATCTGAGAACTGCTTACCTCTTGTGTGGAAAAGAGGCGATACGTGCTGTGAAAGTGATGCTAATGCTAAACTTGAGATGTTAAGATGTGTGCCTCATGCATGCTTAATCTGACCTGTTAACATTAAATTTAGTGTAGTGATAGAGAATTGACCTCCAGAAAATAAAGCAACCGTGTATATTTTGGGTTACAGATTTATTTTTGTACATGTGGGCTGCTATACTGAGCTGCAAGGCACAAAACTGAGCGAAAGGGCAGAGCTGTAGGATACAGAAATGAAATGTGTTATGGAAATTTGGACCAAAAATAAATGGGGGTGCAAGGTACAAATCATGTTAAATTCTTTATTTATAGAATCACCTGAGCATTTATTTGACACTGGCTGAGTGTCTTCTGCTTTTGTGATTTTTGTTTTTAAAACACAGAATTTCTAATCTAAGTAGATTTGCAGCTCTATGTGCTCCATTGGCTGTGTTTTTATAGTTTTACTTTTGTTTAATCAGCCTAATAGTTGTGAAAAATACCTGAAGAATCTGAACACATTATCCCCAAAATGGATTTGTTATGTCCTTTTGGTATTTTCATTATTTTTTTGAAAAACACTGTCCCTTACTCAGTCTGAAATAATATGAGATAATAATATTTGTTTAGGTGCGTCTGACATTATGGCATTACACAGTGTCCTATTGCATCAATTTCCATTAGCTCAGTTCCATTTAAGTTACAGAATAGTCACGCTATTTTTGTAGTGTGTAATTCTTAATGGACTGTGAGCTTTAAAGTCTAGTAGAAAATTGTCAGGAAGAGCCTTGAAAAATGCAAAAAGTAAGTGAAACAGGCCTAAGAAATAAAACAGGCCGTATTACTAACAGATGAAGAAAATTAAGCTTTGGCGAGCTCTTTAGAATGCAGCAGCTGTAAAAAGAATGTGTGTGTGTATGTGTCTGCGTGTGTGCGTGTGTGTCACTTTTTCCTCTTACTTGAACACAGTGACCAGCCAGCTGTGAGTCAGACAGATCAGCATATGGCTTCATTTTAACCTCCGACCTCATGAGCTTTACTTCTACAAAAAAAGGGCCTTTAGAGCTTAAAAGAAACTTAATGACAGTTGCACCTTTAACAGTTTGGTGTTTCTCGCAGATTCTGAATATAGTTTACTTTGGATGAGCAAAGACTGCAATACAGGCTACTTTAGAGACACATGCTGAGTTTAGCACCAAGCAGGATGTGTATCACACTTCATTTAAACGCTGCTCACCAGGACAATGGACTGTATAAATAAACATAGAAATACCTGAAGAATTAAAATCAGTAACAATCTGGAGATTTTCACGCTGTATAAGAAAGTGGGATTATTTTGTTCTTGGGTACTTACTGGATAAGTACATTTGGCTGTACAGTCAACATACAGAAGGTATGTTGAAAATGTTATATCTCGAGGAAAAGGAAAAACATTAGAAAATGTTTCTGGGAGAGAGTAATAAAGAACAAAAGGCATATAATAGTCAGGTCACGTGATGTGACATCATTGTTAATGACGTGAAATAAACAACTAATTATATTCTTGTGTTATTGAAATGTTCTCTGAACTTTCGATTTCTAAATGGTGTATTTTACATGTCGAGACTAAGATTGCATGTTTAAATAATTGAAATCATATGGGAGCTCCGCTGTTATGCAGCGCTTGTATCCCTATACTATGGTTTATGGTGGAATGATCATTCATCTTCATCTTCTTCCGCTGGTTCTACTCATCAAGGATGGTCCTCATCCTTCCCGATGATATCCTCAGTTGAGGTAAGCAGCTCCCTACTTCCACTGAAAACAGTGTTTGTGGAGTACTGCTTCCCCATCCTGAGGTGCCGGATGTCCAGCACCTTTTCAAGGCCAACCGTCTTCTTCCAGGCCCTCACCAAACTCCTCCCACACCCAAGATCGGTGACAGCCTGGGCTGCAGCATGTTTGGCCTCTCGGTACCTATCCACTGCCTCGGGAGTCCCACAGGCCAAAAGGACCTGATATGCCTCCTTCTTCAGCTTGACAGCCCCCCTCACTGCAGGTGTCCACCACCTGGTTCAGGGGTTGCCTTCACGACAGGCACCGATAACCTTCTAGCCACAGCTCTGGGCTACCACCTCAATAATGGAGACACCGAACATGGTCCATTTGGACTCTGTGTCCCCGGCCTCCATTGGGATGTGGTGGTAGCTCTGCTGGAGGTGAGAGTTAAAAGCCCTACTGACAGGAGACTCCGCTAAACCGACCACCAGGCGCCTTTGAGCCCCTCCCCCAGGCCTGACTCCAGGGGCGGCCCCGGTAACCTGCGTCTGGGCAAGGGAAACTGTATCCCTCAAATCATTATGCTCATAGTGGTCTTGTGAACCGTGCTTGGTCTGCACCTTCGGTGACCCTACCAGGGGCATAATGCCCCCGACAACATAGCTCCCAGGATCATTAGGACACACAAACCCCTCCACCACGATAAGGTGGCGATTCACGGAGGGGAAAACGATCATAATAACATTCAAATTAAATTTTTTTTTCTCAGAATTTCCTTCTGTTTATGTTTGCCTGTCTTTGTTTCCCCAAAAGCCCCTGTAAATCATTCAACAGCTGCCTCTCTCTGCAGGCACAATTGTAAACATATTACATTGCAACCTCTTCGGCCACTCCTGGCATGTTTGTAACTTTATCATATATGTCAACCAGCATAAATTATTACACACAAGAAAGAACAACATTTATTTTTCCTATAAATTATAAATATAAATTATATTACATAAAATTACATTAGAAATTTGTTCTAACAATAACGTGATAAATATTGACAGTGTAGGAGAAATATGACATGAGGGCTTTTGATACTTTTGTTTTATTTCTTTTGGGTTTTTTCCACATATATGCACTACACTGCTTTAATATCTGCTTTAAAAGGGACACCTGTCCACTTTCTCATCTACACGGTTTCCACTTATGCAGTCATGTTGCAGCAGCACAGTGTATTAAAATCATGTAGACAGAGGTCAAGAGCTTCAGTTTAGGTTCACATTAGAACATTTCATTTTCATTTCATTTTACCAATCACTTTATCCTTTATTAAGGTTGCGAACAGACTGGAGCGCATCCTAGCTGACTTTGGGGGAAGGAAGGATACAACCTGAACAGATTGTCAGACCTCTGTAGGGCCACAAACACACACCCATTCACACTCACATTCACAGCTGGGGCAATCGAGATTAATCAGTTAATCTAATGTCACGTCTGTGGACCCCAGGAAGAAACCAAGCACCCAGAGGAAATCAACACAAGCACAGGCAGAACATTCAAAGGCCACACAGAAATGACTGGTGAGGGCCTTTTTGCTTTGAGTAGCTTCTTGCTGCCCAGGAACTTGCTGTGAGGCAGAAGTGCTAACCCCTGCACCACCATGCCACCACATCAAACAGGAGAATGGAAAGAAGTGTGATCGTGGGCCCTTTAGGTGACCCTCAGCAAGGCATTTCCTCTCAGAACTGTTGCTTTCTCATTGTTTTTGTTTTTTTGGTGACATTCTGTGTAAACAGTAAGGGCGGTTGTGTGTTTGAAAATTTCAGGAGATTTTGGCAGTTTTAGATATTTTTGAACCAGCCCATTTGGTACCAACAAGCACAGCCACAGTTAACACCTGATCCTCATCCTCATGTTTGATGTGATGCTCTTGACCTTTATTTGCTTGATTTTTTCCATTGTTTTTCTGCCACATGTTTGGATGACTGGACTTGTTTGGATGACTGGACTTTTTCAGCACAACCTCACCTGTGTGACCTTAAAGTTACTCTTTTATTTAGACATACTGTATTAACACAGGAACCTACATTTTGGACCTAAAATAACGCAAACGTATTTAACTTACCATTTTTATAACGTACAATGCAAATATAAATTGTAAATTAAAAAAATGTTGTGCAAATTTAACACTGACTTTTCCTTCGAGTGTTACTCCTCCTGTTGTCCACTTAATGGCAGCGACTTCTAAGCTTTAATAGACTGTGAGATTGTTTGACTGAATGTGTATCTATTAAGTATGACTTAAATATTTTGTATGAACTAAAAAATATTTGTTTATTTATTTAGTACTTTGAGGCAGCACAGTGGTGTAGTGGTTAGCACAGTTCTGGGTTTGAGTCCTTTGAATACAGGCATTTCTGTGGAGTTTGCATGCATTCCATGCTTGTGTGGGTTTCCATTGGGTACTCCGGTTTCCTCCCACAGTCCAAAGATGCAATGGTCTGAGCTGTTCAGGGTGTAAACAAATTTTACCACGCATCGGCTGAGATAGGCTCCAGCCCCCCCAATAGCAAATGAGTGAGCAAATGAGTTAGTACTTTGGTGAAGTAGCTTTGTTTTTGTAATGATTGTTATTATAAGCTTGAAAAAAATACTGCCTGTGAGGCACTTTACAGACCAATTCTCGATACAATGCGTACCTTTGGAAGCTAATCATTTTTTAACCTTTTCTCACTTGCTTGTAGGTTTGTGATGTCAAACTCCAGGCTTCAAGTCAGGAAGAGAAAGAAGCTTGGATCAATGCACTCAGTGATGGCATTAACAGGGCAAAGAATAAAATATTTGATGAGGTACCCAAAATGCATGATAATTGCAAAATAATAAACAAAAATATGCAATTTTAAGTCATTATATAGTAGAAGTTCTTAAAATGTGAACTTAGCATTTTGTAGTACTTGAATTTAATAAATAACTTGTTTAGATCAGTTGGGATGTTGACTTTAGCCTACAGTGGTTTAATCTTTAATATACTTTTTTGATACAGCTCAATACAGATACATCTGAATATAACCTTATATAAAGAATGTAATATAATAAGCATATAATGCACCATGATATATTTTATTTCTTTAATGGTGATCACATGAAAATGTTAAACTTTTTTTTAACTGCAGGTAAAAGTAGATGAAAGTCTATCTTTAGACCATGTAACACGTTCTCGCCCAAAAGGAAATCGTAGTAGAAGACCACCAACCAGGATACACATGAAGGAGGTAAGTGGAAATTAATTAAACAAGCATGCTGTAGTGGCATCAAGGTTGTGTACAATAGTTCACAGCTATAATGGTTAATAACTCTTTACCAACTAAAGTTCTGAATTCCTTTTTTTTTCAAGGCTGCAACCATTTCATCAGATGGGATCTTGAGGCTAGACCTTGACACTTTTGACAATATGCCTAATGGTGCTCACTTCTCAATGGATGGTGTTGATGGAGACACCAAAGTGGCTATGGATAAATCTTTTGATGATATTCCAGAAGAAGCTGAAAGTGAAGAAGTCGCACCTGAGAAGACGGTATTAAAACCTCCAATGCCTCCAACAAAGGAGAGCAAACCCAGTGAAAACCAGGACACAGAGAGCAACCATGAAGAACCTGTCCCACAGAAAAAGATTGTCATGCCACCCATGCCACCGTCAAAAGACAAAAAACCATCTGAAAATATGAAAGAGGAAAAGGAAACTGAGGGGGTGGCAGCTGTGAAGCCACCCATGCCACCATCAAAAGATAATAAACCTAAAATTGGTGTAAATGGTGATGCCAGTGAAGATGCTGCTTCAGAGAATGATGAGCCCGAAGCAGTAGCCATACCTGGCAAGTCCAGTTCAGTAGAAGTTGAGACAGAAACCGTACGTCCTCCTAGTCCACCAAACAAAGGCATGAAACCCAAGCAGGCACTCAGCTTAAGTGATCAAGAAATTCTTTCAGAAGATGATGATGAAGGTTTTACCAATAAGGAAGATGAGGAAGGTGAGGCAGCATCAAGTAACACCGAAGATAAACTTTTCACACTCTCAAACAATGTCCCAAAGCCCCAAGGAGTAATGTGGGATTCACCTTCTTCAGCAGTGGAGAAAAGTTCTAGTGACCAAAATGATAATAAATCTGCTGAAAGTGTTCTAACTACGATAACGCTCGAATCTGTAAAACCTGGCAGTGAACTCAAATTGACTCCACGTTCAACTCCAGAGGCTGTTAAAAAGAGTGCTGTCCCCCCTGCTCCACCAAAAAAGAAACCTCTCAAACCATCTGTCAAAGTGGAGGACCAAGTTGGTCAGGATGACTCTGTGGTCTCAACTACGGTTTCATTTCCTGTTACCGTGTCATCATCAATTGAAAAGGTCTCTGACGGCATACCATTAGATGAAACAAAACCTGCCTCTCAAGAATGCGGAGAGGAACGCAAGATTGTTGTCCTCAGTCTCAGTAATTCAGGAGCAAGTGAGGACCTGGATGAGATATCTGAAGCGGAAGCTGAAGTAAAGTCCATTGACAGTGGTCAGCTCTCAGCTGAAGACTCTGAAAGTAGTGAGCAAGTTACACCATCCACAGATAAGCTGCAAAGTAGTCTGGAAGTGTTAGATGGTGTTACCAGTGAAGAGGAACTGGAGACATTGGGCAGCAAAGTCCAGGAACTGACAGATCCACTGTCAGCCATCCAGACTGTTAAGCTTGAAGCCACTACAGATGATGCCAGCCCAGTTACTGCAAAAAATACATGCAGCCCTCAGATCTCCAGCCCTCCTGCATCACTGAAATCCTCCTTGAATAAACGTTCTGCATCCACAGGTGATCTTCTTGATGAGATGAAGAGCTTGCAAGGTAAAGTGTCCATAGAGCTTGAGGAGACAGAAGAGCTGCTGGGTAAAATAGCACCCAGAGGGTCCCCTGAAGCCGGACAACATATTGAGGCGGGAACAGGTCCAGAGATCCTTCTCGCTACAGCAATGGAGAAACTTAAGAAAGCCGACCAGTTCTTGAAAGAAGCCAAGGAATTTAAAGGGCAAGAGAACAAAAGCAATAGAACAAGCTGGTAATTGTAAAAGATAAAATTATAGTAGTAAAAGCAGCAGAATCACAAAACCTACAAATGATGAAGTGCAATTATACCCCCATTATGTTTTATACTGGACTGCTGCCTAGTAAATGGGTCCATCTTAAACATTTAAAACCAGGTACCATGGATTTAACTAGGGAGCCAATACTGAGTATTGATATCAAACCCACATTGCCCTGAAATGGTGGATCAAAGAATCCCTAAAACGAAAATTTTACACCCGATTTTTGAGTCCAGTTAATGTACTTGATGAGAGACAATGGAAACATAAGCATGGTTGCATCACAGTGGATGTCAAGACGTATTCTCGCTTTCAAAATTGTATTTGTTGACGTTTTCTGCACTGGGTTAACATGACATTTCTCCTTATTTCAGTTTGACAGTTTTGGTGAAAGGCTTCCAGCACTGGTATACAACTAGTACTTCAAATTATGATTATGGTCATTTAAAAGAATAGTGTTGCACTCAAATGTCTCTGCTGTACTATATGACCTGCACAATAGTACAACTATTTTTCACCTACAAGAATCATAGTTGTTTCATACACTAGTACACAAACAGAGCCACATAATAAGGAAACCAGTGTCCGGTTACCTAGTGTGGTGTTTAAAATAATACAGTGGCCTTCTTCAGGTTTTAAGATAATATACATGAGAACTAGTGACTTTCTGTCTGATATGCATTACTTTTATCCATCATCAAAATATTATTTTCATACTGACAGTAAGAATGCAGTTTAAATCTCAGCTTTTTTCTAACATGTTATGCTAACAGCTATTTTGCTAACTGTCTGCTGTCTTTTAAATGTTCCTTTTTAAGCATCAGGGCATGTACCCTTTTTGTTATTCCCAGTGTTTTTATCTGTAAAAATAAAAATGCAGTTTATGATCCAGTTACTCAGGAGTAACAGTTAACCCCCTTTTCGTATAAAATTATGGTTCTATTTTAATATTATTTCAATTCAAAACAAACAAACAAACAAACCAACAGGACATGTGAATAGATCATGTGGTACAGGACATCAAGCTGCATTTACTGATGTAGCCTACTTACCAGAATAATACTGAAACAGGATTTTAAGCAAATTAAATATTCCTCTGTGAGCATCCACATAACATATATAAATTTTTTGTATAGCACTGTATTAGCCATTTTTGTTCTTTTATAAATGATTTCCTTTTGTAAAAAAACTTGTCTATCAATTAATTGCTTAATATTTAAGTTATTAATATTCTGCTGTCCTGGTTCCTGTCCTTAGAAATAATCAAAAACAACCTAATATCAGATTTACTCAGAGAGCTCAAAATACTGGACTGATAAATTATGTTTACTTTTAAAACTATTAGATATATATATAATATATATTATTTGTCAGTGACTGCATTTACTAAATGGACTAATACATTTTCTTCATATCGTATGTTTAACATGAAAAAAAAAAATTTAACACTGCTTGCAAAGCATGTCTTAATAAAAATTACTTTCCTACTCTGGTTATAAAGATTTTTTTTTAACCCATGCATTAAACAGTTTGAGGGAAACTAATACTTGAATGTTTCACATCCCAAAAATGCTTGCGTATGGAGCTTTAACAGTTTCACAATGTGACTCTTGCTTTACTATATTTACGAGAAAAGAGCATCTATCATCACTGACAGTGGGCTAAATTCCACTGCATTGGGTAGGATGTGAAACTTTTCAAGTAACTTTGAAGCAGAATGTTAATGGAATGACCGAATAATTGGTTCTCTAAGCTTATCCTATTCTTGTTTCTCTTACACTAATAAAGTTGAGGTATTTACAGCATTTAGCCTTGACTATGGTGTACAATTATGGTGTTGTTCTTGAGAACCTTATGCAACCTCACAAAATTATTTCCATCTCAAATTACATCAGTTTTTTCCTGAGATCTTGTATTCTTTTAGTGGGCAGTGGTAGCTCGGTGATTAAGGCTCTGGGTTACTGATCTGAAGGCTGGGGGTTTATATCCCAGTACCACCATGTTGTCAGTGTTGGGCCCTTGAGCAAGGCCATCAATTGCACAGCTGTAAAAAAAAATATATATATTAATAATAATGATGATGATGATGATAAATAAGTAAGTCTTTCTGAATATGAGTGTCTGCCAAATAATGTAAAACGTAAATGTATTAACCACAGGAGCATCAAACCACTTGGAAACCTCAACATATCCAAGCAAAGAGTTTTGGGAAAATTATTCTGCATTTTTTCGCTGAACCACTCAAGTGAATTCAAGTGAACCACTTCATTATTCCAGTCCATTTTTCTGTCCCTGCCATCAAAAAAGAAAAAGTCCATTGATGTAATATATTTTCCATGAACTCAGGACACGTCTTCCAAAATGGCTGTTTAAGAAACGAGAAGCTACTCACTGCAAAAGAATTGCTGGCAGCTGAACCATATTAACCAATAGTAGTATTTATCCAATCAAAGGCTCCCAAAAATTTAATAATTAGGCATTTAATGACCACAGGTCACAAGCATCATATTTCAGTTTTGTAAAACATCTAGCAATTTTCAATTGGAATATATTTTCTTTTTTGCATGTATAGAATATTAAATCAGAATTTTGGGAAATGAAATAGATTAATGCTAGTTAGTAGGGAAATATATAAATATATGTGATAGGTAAAATGTCGGTAGTACTGATTACAACTTATTTCGATGAAGAATTTGATTTTATATAACTTCTGAATAGCCTAATTTCTAAGTATAAATGGAAAAATACTCATAATTGATTCATAAGGCCAAAAATATTGACATGTATGCTTCTTGTAAAATAAACCCTAAAAGTATGAAGAAAAGATGCAAACTCCACACAGAAACGCCCTCGCCAAGTCCAGGACTCGAACCCAGGACCTGTGAGCTGTGAGACGAATCTGCTAATCAATATGCTACTGTGCTGCCTCAGAAAACAGAATAATCTAGATTTTAGATTGTAAGGTATTTTTTTCATAGAACAATCAGAGGTTTTCCCAGGCTGTCTATCTTTAGCTAGATATTTGTTTAAGACCCATGAGTATCTGCTGCTAACAAGCAGGAAACCACACACAGTGGACATTATCACAGTGATAGTGAAGGTTATTATTCAAATTATTATGGTATTATCTGATTCAGATTACATGTACATTACTACACTACACTGCCCAGAACATACAGACTTTGTACATAAATAGAGCAATTTGGATTTTGGATATCTTAAAACCATTTTGGTTTGGGTGTCTTTTAGGAGTCAATACTTTGAAGGATTCAAAGTTTAATTGTTGCGGTAATATTTTAGGTGCCCTTTGTGAATTTATTGTAATGATGATGATCAGGTTCTAGGATTTAAATTTCTAGATGTGGTGCATGTGAGTTACTCATTGAATGTCTGAACATCAGATAAATTTCTGATTTCTTCAAAATGAGGCACTTGTTAAGAAAAAAATGGGGAAGATGTTGACAAATCATCCATCGGAGTCAGTGTGTTAATGTGTATGTGGTGTAGTATTGTAGTAGATATGTGTAAATGTGGGTAGGATCACTATTAGTAGTTCCACCCTAAGCTCTGAAAACTAAAACATTACAGAGAAGTGAGAGAAATGGTGAGGAACTGATTATGTGGCTTGGCTGCTTTCCTCTGTCCAGGCTTATATCAGTAGTGAGTTCCTTTCTTATATATTCTATTTGTACATACATACAAGAAGCAAAGCACACTGTATACAACATGCATTATGAAGTTATGTATAACGTAAACACATCCTTAAACAGCAGAATATTTACATCATTATGTGTGTGTGTGTGTGTGTGTGTGTGTGTGTGTGTGTGTGTGTGTGTGTGTGTGTGTGTGTGTGTGTGTGTG
>JBCNYG010000002.1:16197161-16208790 GCA_039654305.1 Porochilus rendahli | reverse complement strand
ATCCCTAGGGGTGTGTGTGTGTGTGTGTGTGTGTGTGTGTGTGTGTGTGTGTGTTGGCCCTGTAATGGCCCTGCTCACTTTCACCCAGTGTCAGCTGAGATAGGCTCCATCCTCCCCTAATAGGAGTAAGCAGTTTTGCAAAGGACTGAGAGATGATAACAATATGAATGTTATTATTTTTATAAGAAAAAAGAAAACGAGGCAAGATAAGGAAGTAACCGGTTCCTGGTTGGTCTGGTTTGGATTCCATTTCAATATAAAGCTTACTTTTGTTTGCTTAAACCTGGGCAGGTGCAGGGGCTGCAGTAAAGCTACAGGCTGACTTCAGACTTCATGGCATCTTTACTTCCTCCAGGGTGAAGATGTAGCAAGGAAACATTGATATGTACCTGTATATGACCAGTGTTTCTAATAAAAGCTTTAGTTTAGCGGCTGAACCAGCGACACTTGGCTCCCTTGACTTTAATGAAACAGACAGATGAACTCCGCCTCCGATGCACGACGGTTTCCACAGTGTGTTTATATTCCTGAGGGTGAGGTGTTCCTGAAAAACCCCGAATATCCCCACAACGCTACAGAGGGATACACCTCAGAGGTTTTTAATACAACCTCGGAGAGAAAGAGGCTAAGCACCCCTAGCCTCTCGGTTTGAGGAGTCGAGTGAGGAAAACGGGTGTTTATTTATGTTTGTACAAATCTTATCACAGGAATGGAGGACGGCTTGGCGTCAGAAGATGATATCTGTGAGTAACATATCATTTTTAAAACACTACACCACCCCGTAATAGGTACACTTTGCTAAAACGTGTCCGTGTGTAGCTAATTCTCATAAATGTTATTGTTTCTTCCGTTAAACCTCGCGTGGGCTGCTGTTGGACTTCAGGTTTCTTTCTGTCCAGCGTGAATTATAACCGAACTACAGCGTTCACTATACATTATATTTCAGTTTCATCAATAACATCCACAGTGAGAACATGGTGGAATAAGAACCATCTGAAGAACCCTTTCAGAGATTCTGTGTATGCTAGATATCTCCACTAAATGTTTCTCCAAAATAATGAGATGTTCTCGCCCCCTCTCCCCATTTTTAAAAAATAAATAAAAAACCTTCATGAAGAAACCCAAAAGGTTGTTTAGTTTGATGCTTGAAGGTTCTCTGGAGACTTTCCCATCAGGGAACAGTGATCCAGCCCCCTTCAGGAATACACTTCTTATAATAAATACACAAGAATATCATCGTAACAGTCCTGCAACCTCTGAGAACATTTAGGGGAAATTGTTTGTATTAATGAAAGAGAGATTACACTTTCTCGAAGAGGTTTATTTGTATAAAACTGTGGAGATTTGACTTTAGAGCCTTAAGGTATTTCACACAGGGACAAGAACACAAAATTTAGTGTAGGCCATATCAACAAGAGTCGAACAAACTACTCATTCCTTGAGTGGAAAATTTTGTTACGTCCTGATTTATATTAGTTAATAATAAGTTATTAAATTATTACTGCCTACAAAGTCATTCATTTTCTGAATTGCTTAATCCTGATTAGGGTCATGGGGAGGCTGACGGCTATGCAGCCTACTCTTGACGAAAATCAGCAATGCTTCTTTTACATGCCTCGCACCACTGACAGTGAGAGACACGGCCGGCCTTTGATAACCAGTTGATAGTGGGGCTTGAACCCATGACCTTGGGATCAGTAATCCAGGCCACCACTACTACCAGGCCACCACTGCCCCTCCTGCAAATTCATACTGTGGTCATTTCATACCTGTGGGAAACAGAATATGGTGTTTTATCTGTGTTTTTGCACAGTATGGTTAAATAATAGTGAATTCAAAGAGCAGGATACAAAGACATCCTTTTATGGACCCCTTCAAGGCCCACTGGCCAAGAACATTTCATATAGATTTCTATCATAAATTCTGTGTGTCAACTATTATCATGAAATGTAATCCACCATCCATCCACCAGGTGGGGCCGATTTCATTCATTTATTAATTTAATTCATTTTCTGAACTGCTTAATCCTAATTAGGGTCGCAGGGAGGTTGGTGCCCATCTCAGCCGACTCTGGGTGAGGGCAGAGTACACCCTGGACAAAGCACCATGCCAACGCAGGGGAGAATCATGCTGACGGCAACCCTATGACCTGTTCTTTACGAACAAAGGCAACATTTTTTTTACATGCCTCTCACCACATACACTGACAGACATGGCTGGCCTTTGATAACCCAGTCAACTGCACTGGTTGGGACAGCAGTGACAACTCGGTGAAAGTAGTGCTTGAACCTTGTGCCCGACCTTTGGTTCAGTAAGCCGGCACCCTACCACCGGGCCGCATCTTTGATTTTGCATGTATTTAATATGTATAATTGAGGACAATAGTGAATTCTGAAATCTTTAAAGTGCACAAAAATTCAGTGGTGTTGAAGGTAGAATTACAGTGATGAACCGTTGTGAATTGTCCTTGCAGTGCTGCACTCGGAGAAGGTGTTTCACAATGCTGCCAAGCGGAATGACACAGACAAGATACGGGAACTTATTAGGAAAGGGGTAAACATCAAAGTTAAAAATAAAGTAAGTCTGTTACAACCAAAGGAACTGCACTGGATTTATTCTGCATTGAATTTGTTTTGTTTTTTAAGTTCTGTTGTCCTACAAAATACAAAATAGCCATACACACACAACATCATCACATATAGACTAACTGTTAAAACGTAAAGCACAGTCACACCTTTTAAAGTTACTGAGTACTCAGAAGCAAGAGGAAGCCCATTCACCGGACGTTGTCTTGCACTCCAGATATTCACTTCGGAATGTTTTGTTTTGATCATTATGCTCCAGGGCAACGGAAGCTTTCTTTTCTGCTCTTATCACAGGATATGACCCCTTCGTCACCTTCTAGAGTAAAGTAAAACCAGATCTATTGCAATATTACTGGTATTTTCTAATCAGTGTGACAAATTATAGTTTGGCATCACAAATGTCGCCATTTTCAATGTTTTAAACATCTTGAACAGTTCATTAATAGACAATGGTTTCAGTTTCACCAGTGTTGTTATAGTTGTAATATAGGACAGTCATATCAAGCACTTAACTTCATGTTGTACTGTGTATGATTTTGTATGTGACCAATAAATTTGAATTTGATTTTGAAATTTCCTTATATTTAGGCAGACAGAAAGGCACTGCACTGGGCCGCAGGTGCGGGAAGTGAAGATGCTCTGCGTCTACTGCTGGAGCATGACACTGAAATGGATGATGCAGACAGCGTATGTATGATAATGTGTGAAATAAGTCAGTTGTGTATGTTGCACACACTTTGTTCTGGAATTTAAAAAATTTGACATGTCAATAACCCAGATAGATATATTCATACAGGGGCACCCGTAGCTCAATATTTAGAGAAGCGGCTTCGGGACCGAAAGGTTGCTGGTTCGATTCCCAAACCAGCAGGAAAATTGTGTGGCAGTAGGAGAGTGAGCTGCACCTTCTCTTCCTCCACCTTCATGGCTGAAGTGCCCTTGAGCAAGGCACCCAAACCCCAACTGCTTTCCGGGCACCCTAGTGTATGTGGCAGCCCACTGCACCGAGTTTGTGCTCACTTAGGATGGGTTCAATGCAGAGGCAATAATTTCCCTTCTGGGATTAATACAGTATAGTGCAATCAACATGCATAAATAAATAAATAATTAAAAACAGCTTAGGGAAAAGGATTTGTACAGGCGTGATTTATCTGCACAACTGCTTCACATCTCTCTGACTGAGACCCCAGCCTGCTACACCACCCAAGCAGAACTAAATGTAGTAGTAACAGCAGAAGAGTGTTTACTCTGTTCATTCATGAATTCAAGCAGGAAAGTACAATTATGTTAACTATGTAGAACGAGTAAGCAAACCAGTCATGTGAATAGTGAGGTTAGTCTTTATATCGTTTGCTAAGATTCTTGCTTACAGATTGTGTGTTTGTTTTCCAGTTTGGCATGAGCGCACTACTGCTAGCGGCATGGTTTGGTCACCTTAAAATATTGAAGATCCTTGTCTCATCTGGTGCAAAACTCAACTGTGAAAACAAAGTAAGGCACTATGTGATGTGATGGTGGGATGGGTTTGCATGAGGGTAAGGAAACTTTTTTACCTGCTTAAAGGAAAGCTCCACTCAGAAATACATGAAATGCATTTATGGTGAATAATTAATGAGGTGCTAAGTGGTTGTGGTGCTACCCTAATTTTTAGTGTTTTTCAGTTTTGTGGGTTTGTGCAAAATATGGTATAGTTGTAATGGGTCAGTTAAGCCTGATTAAAGGTGATCATGCTTTTTTTCTCCATGCATCCACCATCTATACACCCAGAATAACTCTCCTCCTACTTAGCTTGAAGTAAGTAAAGTAGTTGGGGTCATTAGCTGCAGTAGGTAAACTTAGCTTATAGCTATAATAAGAGAGGGAAAGCAAGTAAATACTGAGTTCCAGAGGTAAAAGGACAGGGGTTGTGAGTTTGTAAAATAATATGAATTTTGAGTAGATTCTGAAATGAAATTTCTCTTCACTGACTGATGCAATCATGCTCCTCAGAATGGGATGAATCTTCTGCACTGTGCTGCCCAGCGAGGTCATATTCATATTCTGGAGTACATCATAGAGGATCTGGATGATGTACGACTTGACCGAGTTGACAAGGTATTAACCCACATTAGTGTATACTACACGGAAGTGAGACAGTCTGATCGGTCAGCTGTCAGGATATAAAAAAACTGTAGATAATGCTTGAATAAAAGGATTTGGGGCATCTCTGTCCTCTGGTCCGTCGGGGCAGTCCCCCGCAGGGCATGGTGGGAGGGTTATGTGTGATGTGAATGTGTGAGAGTGAGTGTTTATGGGGTGGAGGTTGGAGTAGGTAGTGGGTGGGGAAGGGGGTCAATGGTGCCCTGGTTTCCGGGGTGGGTGCTCCCACACCGGGTGGTTGTCTGGGGGGCCTGCTTCTCCTGGGCATGGTGCGGGCCCTCTGTCTTGGGGAGAGGGTTGCCTCTGGGCTCTTGGGACCCTGAGCCCTACGCTCTGGACGCCCTGGATGGCCGGGATCTGGTGGAGTCGGCAGCTGCTGATCTTGGCTCACATATAACTTAGTGATTTCCCTGTTAGAGTTTATTTTGTATCAATGACCAACTTACAATTCTTAATCAATTCTTCTTATCAATCAATTCAAACAGTTTAACTGTATGGATTAAATGATAGTGTACATATTGCGTATATCATATGATTACATTATAAGTTTTAAAACTACCTACTACCTTTTATCATACGGGTGTAATGATTCTGAAGTTTTACATAGGAAAAATTGCATAAACCTTTTTGGGAGAATCCAGTTAAATATTAGTAAGAAGGTTTTGTTGAGTTAATTGACTGAAATATAAGTTGTCACTTAAAACCATGGCTTTATGTGGTAATTAAGAAACTTTGTGCCTTCTATATGTTGGTAATGTCTTAAGTATAGCACAATAATCATAAAACAGAATTATACTCCTTGTTTAATGTATGACTTTCATAGTTGATTAAAAATATTTCAAATGAATATAAGCTATTATTGACATGCATATTATTAAAAAAAAATTTAATGTCCCAGAAGCCAAGGAGCCCTGTAATAATCACTGAAAGCAATCAGAGTGCTTAATAAAATGATGGCTAATAATGGAAATTATGGACAATAATGGTTTTCTGAGATTACTAATTTGCACTGATGTAATTCAGATGTTTATTAGGTATTGGTTCATGCTGTCATATCTACCCGATCTCCTATCTCCTATCCTGTTCTGTGTGTCAGTCAGGTAAGACAGCATTTCATCTAGCAGCAGAACATGGACAGTTGGAGGTAACGGAGTATCTTATTGGCATGGGCTGTGCTCACAACCTCAAGGACAAGGTAAGACACAGCAAGAGGCATGGAACACTTCAGCCCCATTACTCTGTTAATTAAACCCCTTCTGTGTCCTGAAAGTCAAAGCAAATAAGAAAGTAAGCTCTTACAGCATGCTTGTATTAGTCACATCCTGTATATAAACGGACACTGTATATACTGTCTGTGCACTGACATCAATAGATTTGTAAATGTACAAGACAATTTAGGACTACAGCGGACATAAAAATCTGCAAAGCCCTTGTTAACTGACAGGTTTGGGGTTAATGGTATTAGATCTGTTCCTACATTAAATGTGAAATAACAAAAAAACAAACTTTAAGTAAAAATTAATTAGGATGGTAAGGTTAAAGGAAAAACAAAAACTTCCAATAACCCGTGAGGGCAGAATAACACCCTGGACAGCTCGCCAGGCCATCTAGGGCAGAAACACTGTGACATGCAGCCTATTCTTGACAAAAATCAGCAATGGTTCTTTTGCAGACAGTTGGGAGACATGGCTGGCCTTTGATAACCCAATTAGCTACACTGGAGGGACAGCAGTGACAATCCATTGATAGTGGTGCTTGAATCCCCAACCTTGGGATCAGTTATCCAGCACCCCACCCCTGGGCCACCACTGCCCTGAACACTGTCTATTTACCACCTCGAGTGGAACATGTGCCTTTTCGGTTAATGAGTGGAATGGCTGTTTTATTATATCCACATCCACTGGATCGTGAGAAATATAGTGTCTTGGTATTTTATATATTTTAAATTATTGAAAATTATTTTCATATTTTGAATTCATTTTTGTTAAATAAACCCAAATAACCAGCACACTGGCAGCAACAATTTCTTTGGTGAAAAATTCAATAATAATAACAATTCTTGAAAATACATAATACACGTTCACAAATCATTCCAAATTTTGTTCATTCATTCAGTTATTTTCTGAACCACTTATTCCTAATTAGGGTTGCGGGGAGACTGGCGCCCATCTCAGCCAACTATGGGCAAGGGCAGAGTACACCCTGGACAGCTCACCAGGCCATTGCAGGGCAGAAACACGCTGACGGCTATGCACGAATCTTGACGAAAATCATCAATGGTTTTTTTACATGCCTCTCACCATAGACAGTGGGAGACATGGCCTGCATTTGATAACCCAGTTAACTGCACTGGGGGGACAGCAGTGACAACGTGCTGATAGTGGGGCTTGAACCCCTGACCTTGGGATCAGTAATCCAGCACCCTATCACCAGGCCACCACTGCCTCCAAACTACTGATGGTACATTAACTAACATCCTTGTAGTAGGGTGTGGAGTTTGTAAGGAATAATTGAATTCTGATTTTAGGATGGCTGCTTCTACTTTTTTAGATCAATGCTCTTTTTATAAAACCATCAAACGTTATTCAGTTGTGCTGATAGTCGACTGAACAACATGGTTGTATCCGAAATCCCATTAAGCAGCTGGTTTATTCTTAGCTGCAGTGTTAATATGAGAGTGCAAATTTTTTGTTTCTGCTGTGTGCACAGGAGGAGAACACTGCACTCCATCTGGCAGCGAAACACGGCCATGAAGCCGTTCTCCAGAAGATTCTGGAAACAGGAGACAACATCAATGAGAGAAATCATGTAAGAAAGAACTTTTTTGCTAGCTTGCATTTTATGAAACTGGACTTTACGACTATTTTTTTTCACTCTGCATTGTGTTTTAATGTTGCTTTCTGTCAGGAAGGTCTGAGTGCATTACACTTGTCTGTGGATGGAGGGCATTATGAATGTCTAAGGCTGCTACTTGAGGCTCACTGCAACGTCAATGAACTCACTAATGTATGTGACATTATTGACTATAGTGTGGTGTGTGATTGTTGTCTTTGCATTTTATAAGCTGTTTCTATTATGCTGTGAGAACCTTGAGGACAAAGAAGGCACTTTGAGTATATTTGAGGATCTTCACTGATTGGACTGATTCTGTTTCACTCATTTGTTGACATTGTGGATATGCCTGCTAAGCAAGTTTTTTTAATGATAAACGATTGGTTAATGCAAAAAAGCTAATAAATAGAACTGTTTATGTTTTTTTTTATCAGCTTCTGCTTCCACTGTAGGTGAGTGGAGATGGAGTTGTAGAAATAGTTTCTGTCCATCCGCTGTACAAATTGTTAGTGCAATAACTTTAGGAGGAAATGAACATTTTAGTCAGGATCGAGTTGATGAATTATGGAGAGAAAAAAAAATGATTATATTGATTTACATTATTTTACCCCCTCAGAAGAATATGACAGCTCTTCACATTGCGGCCCAGCATGGATTTGAAAAAGAGGCCAGGCTACTTGTGCAAGCTGGAGTAAGTGTGGACTCAGTGGACTCTGTAAGTACCCTTTGGACTCTGTAAGTTTCCTTTAAGTAGTCCTTGGGCCTGCCGTATGTTCTTATTTTTTTTAACGTATACTACATAATACATAAGAGTACCACCACACAAATTTGTGTTGTTTGACCATTTTGGGGTAACTGATAACTAGTCTTTTTTACGTAAATAAAAAGGTACTGCTAACTAATTGTAGTATTTTAAATGTAATAAATGTTCATGTTAAGCAATTTTAGATTAGGGAAAGGCAGCATAATGCATATACATGATTATATATTCCTAAAAGGTAAAAATATTTTTAGGGGATATTAATGTTTAAACATTTAGGCTAACTCTGCATTAAAAGAGCCATATACAGGCAGGTAAACTCACACACAGTACTAAATTACAGAAGTATCCTGGAATTTGCTTCCCAGAAACAATTAAGTCCATCAGTTCATTAAGTTCCACATAGGTCTGTGTTGGTACCAGTTACAGAGTTATCTGAGAAGTCATAATCTTGCTACTGTAAAGCAAGTGCTATTTGGGCAGTTCATTATGTAAGCCTACTGTTTATTTATTTATTTATTCTATAATAGACCATTTAGAATGAAACCATTTATATCATTTCTTTAAGAATAATTCCACTGCACTACACTTGGCCGTGTTCAGCAACTACACCGAGATTGTGAAAATACTCATTGATGCAGAATGTGACCTGGATGTTTTGGATGAGGTTAGTACACATTTAAATCTAGAAGAAAAATAAACATCTAAGATAGTCACAGTCACTCAAGACTAAATGACATTCAGTTAGTGTTTCACAAATGATATACAGTTGGTCTGTCTCCAGTATACTAACAGCAGTAATGTTTCTTCACAGCGACTTCAAACAGCCATGCACATAGCAGCAGAATACGGACGCCAAAACATAGCTGAATTGATACTCATTGCTGGGGTCAACCTCAAACTTCTCGACAAGGTACATCTACCATGTCCAGTTTTATACCATTAATTCATTTACCGAACAACTTAATTCTACTAGGGTTGTGGGGAGGCTGGGGCCCATCACAGCTGACTGGTCAAAGGTAGGATGCATCCTGTAAAGCTTACCAGCTCTTTGACGGGTCAACACACACAACCACTCACACTTAGGGGCAATTGAAACAGCCAAGTACCTTAATGTGCATATCTTTTGACTGTGGGAGGAAAACTGTAGTACCTAGAAGAAACCCATGCATGCATGGGGAGAACATGCAAACCACACGAAATGGACTCGAAGCCAGGACTACTTTTTTCTGTGAGGCAGAGGTGCTATCCACTACACCACCATGCCACCCAGTGTTGTACAATTTGTACTTACATGTCAAATCATTTGAATTTGAATTCATTTGAATTTGGATTAAATATGTGCTTTTATATTTGCAGCAGGGAAAGACATCTCTGGACATTGCGGCTAGAGGTAATCATGTGAACGTGGTCGACATGATTATCAAAGCGGATCGGTTTTACAGATGGGAACAGGTAAGGCTGTGTGCAGACTGAATCATTCTGATTAAAATGGGAGTTCCTAATCTTATTCATATCTTACAGACATGCAAATCCTTGGATATGCAAGAGCTGTGGCAAAGTATTCACCCCCTTTCTGATGTTTGTTGAGAACTTTTAGGGAACTTCACATGGAAAAGGGTGTATTTAAGCGATGTCTAAATTCAACAATGCTGGCAGTAATCAATCTTTTGAATGATAAATCTAATTTAGCCCATTATCAATTAAATTTGGCTTGTGTGATAAGGGGGCAATTATTTTTTCACATGGATGATGTGTAGTTGGTGGTTCGTTTTTTTAATCCTTCAATAAATCACACATTCACACATTTAAAAATATATTTTGTTTACTCCAGTTGTCTTATAATATACTAAATTTGTTCAAGGGGCAGTGGTGGCCCGGTGGTAGGGTGCTGGATTACTGACCCCAAGATCGGGGGTTCAAGCCCCACTAACACTGGGTTGTCACTGCAATACCCCCAGTGCAGCTAACTGGGTTATTAAAGGCTGGCCATATCTCTCACTGTCTGTGGTCAGAGGAATGTAAAAGAACCGTTGCTGACATTCGTCAAAAGTAGGCTGCATTGCCATCAGCGTGTTTCCTCCGAATGATTAGCATTATCTAAATACAATTTTTTCAATGTCTGTGGTGAGAAAAATATAAAAGAACCATTGCTGTCGAAAAGAGACTGATTGATTTCGAAAAGAGTAGGCCACTGGACTGCCATCAGCGTGTTTCAGCCTTAAGGCCCTGCGATGGCCTGGCAAACTGTCCAGAGTGTACTCTGCCCTCGCCCAGAGTCGGCTGAGATGGGAGCCAGCCTCCCCGCAAGCCAAATTAGGATTAAGCAGTTAGGAAATTAATGATCAAAATCAATTCAGTATTATGAAGAAACAAAAACAGAAGAAATCAGAAACACTTTGTCATGGCATTATACAAAAAGCAGTTTTCATTTTGACTAAGTCTTACTTTGGTAGGACAATGTGAACTGCACTGAATCATTACTGGGAAGTAATGTGACCTTCAGACAAGACCATCAGCAGGAAACACAGCACATTCGCTCCATCTTATGGAAGTTAGCCACCAAACACCTGAAAGTCGGCGAGTGGAAGATACTGGCACAGCATTGGAACTTCACAGATGCGCACATCCGAGCCATAGAACATGAGTGGACAGGTATAGCAATTCTAAAATGTTCTGTTGTTTCCCATCGGTGTGCTGAAGTGGTTTAGTTTTACACTTTAATACCAAGAAATGTTGTCATACTAGCCTTTACTACCTCAAATTGTATCATGTTACACTGTTCGCTCATGTTACACTCTACATATTCAGAGATGGTGAAATAAATTCGAAAAATATAGTAATATTTATACAGATAACGTGTTCAGAGTGGATAAAACAAAGACTGTGCTTCCTATTCTGCAAATCACATGCAATTTCATATATTTAAGGTTTCAAGATTTTTCTTTGCTGATCTGAGTCTTGAAGAACAAGTGCTTTTAATCCTGAAAACTGTAATAGGACAGAACAGAAACAGCACAAAATGTTTTTAATGATATTTAAGTGTAATGTTATTTAAGGTACAAGGCAGAGACAATAAATTATACTGGAGCTCCATACTTATGCAAATGTCATAAAGCTATTTTGTTGTTGCGTCCGTGCGCACACAGGCAATCCAAGAAAATGGTGTTAAAAATATACTGCACAACATGCGTCACCAATGTTAGCACTGAGTGCATTTGCACTTTGCTGCTTATTTTATTACATTACATATGCATTTTTCTGTAAATCTGCACTTCGACATACTCATAACAAAAGTGCCAAGTCATTGTTT
>JBCNYG010000002.1:16151779-16166137 GCA_039654305.1 Porochilus rendahli | reverse complement strand
ATCTATTGGTATATATATATATATATATATATATTAAAAAGAACAGTAGCCAAGGATTCTGTTTTAAATTTTTTTCCTTTAATCCTAGGAGAGACTGGGATCAGTTTTTGGTTCCTGAGGGTCACCCTGATGGCACCCCTATTCCCCAGGGCTGGGTTCTACCAGAGCCGCCAGCTGATGATGTCTGGGCCATCGCGCTGGAGAAATGAACATCTAATAAAACTATGTTGAATTTATTACTGAATGTAACTGATATAGAAATGATTGTGTGCTGGACTTGGTGCACTACGACTTGGCGATATTTTATGTTTCTCCAACTTAAGATGGCGATTGTTAAAGTTATTATTACATGCAATACATTAGTAATAATAAGAATAAACTTAACACCTTCAGTGGTTTGTTTTTATCAAATGTTTTAGTGTTTTATTTTACCCCTTCTTTTTCTTCTGGGAAAGCTTTGATAACGAGCGCTCAGTCTGGGATGTTCTACATATTTAGACATTAACCCTGTTGACTAGCAATTTAGTGATTGTACGTGCAGGTTGGGAATTACAATATTTTTCTCAGGAATGTTTATAGTGGTCATGCTGGCTGTGCAGTGCTTACATGTGGTCATTACAATTAAATATTTTTCAGGAAAATGTGTTTAAAATGTCATAAATGTTTGTGATATTTTTATATTTCATATTATAAATTAGAATTTTTTAAATCTGCTGTATTGTATTTAAATGAATTTGGGTAAACAACCAATGGAGTGGTGTTATGTCAGAGGATTAATGGAGCAGAAGTTTATCTCTCTAAGCAGGCTGTCAGTACTATCACAAGCCCACATCGCTTCAGCCACACACTCCAGGAAACACAGGTGGGTGACACGTGTACTGTTTACAGTGGTGTAACTGTTTCAAGTAAAGATTTGTTGGTTATTTTGTTTTCAGGTGCTTTCCAGTGTGAAATGTTTTGGAGTAGGCCACTAACTGGCTGAGGTTTTTTTTTTATATAAGCATTAGAGTACTTGTCTGAGAAATGATCCTCAACAGGTCTTGCAGTTTTGTTCAGAAATGCTGTAAAACCAGGTGTCCTTTGCTACTAATCCTGTTTTGAATGTAATGATTGCTGCCTTCATGTAGATTAAAGTGGACACTGTCTACTGTCTTAAAGTAAATCAGTTGCCTTAACCTTGAATGAGTGCTGAACACATCAAACCATGTCTTTGACTGCAGCGCGCACTTACCAGAGCACCTACATATACATCCCTAGGTCCTGCAGAAATGGTACACTGTACATACATGGTGCCTCATGTTCCACCACCCACCCACCTGAGGTCAGGCCCCCATTCTGTAAATGGTAAAGGATTCTCGTTTGCGTCTTTCACCATTTAAAATGGATAGTGGTCCCAAATCGATTGGATTTATAAGTTATCTGACTTCATGAATCTTCTGGCTCTTCTTCGTGAGAAAGAAAAGAATGCAGGAGCTTTTACTGAGCATCTGGCCTGGTTTAAAGGTTAAAAAAAAACAAAAACATCTGCTTCAGGTAGTTTCAAAGCAGACGGCTCTGTCAATGATCTTAAACTGAAGAGATTTCCTAATATTCTGCTGTGGGCTTTGTAATGAGGCTTTACTGCCCATGATCACATTGTTTATAGTTAAACTAAATCACTAGGTTGAGGCAGTAAAAGTCGACTGTCCATCCAGGTAAGATAACAATTGTATACAGGATCTTTTCACAAAGGATCAATACACAAAACAGCCCAGATCAACTTTTCCAAGAAGAAATGCTTTGTGCCTGCACCTGTTAGGCATGACTGTGTAATCTCTAATCCTTTAATCCTTTTCTGCATCCACAATGACACACAGAAGCTTAGAGACTTTTTTATAGGAAGCATTTCAGGGGAAGTTCAGGTGCAGGTGCAGGTTTTGAATTAGTTTTGCCTGCCGTAGTCCAAATCAGAGCAATGTAAACATCTCTATTACTATAAATTTTTGATTGTGTTTTCAGTAAAAGGAAGAATGTCTTGGCTGGATGAAGTGCCCATCAAAATCCCTTTGAGCTCCCAGGTCAACGAAAACATGGAACTTGTCAAGGCCCCAGAAGTCATTGTGCCAGACTGTTTAAAGATCCTTCAGGAAACTGAGGTTGGAACGCCCATTTCCAGAGTTGCTGAAACCCATCACATGTCTCACGCAACAGGTCCATGACAAAAAATTGGGCAATTTCCATGAACAGTTGTGGGTGTATCATACGAAACTCACCAGTTGTGTGATGGAAATCCCACCCTTGTCATGGGTTTTGGTCATGTTTGGTCACAGGTATTTCACAACATCAAGATAATTTCCTAGGTCTGTTGTGCGATCTCCTAAGAGGTCCTCTGGGTATGTTATGATAGACATATGTATTTCATGCATTTCTATAAAATTCAAGCTCATGTGCCTGCACAGGCAGCCCAACAGGGGCACCAATGGGGAAAATTTTTATTGAGGAGAATTAAGTTTTTAAATACCACTGAAAAGACAATAGGTCATGTGACTGTTTCTTTACTGAAGATAAATGCAAATGTTTTTGGAGCCCCTCTTTTATTCATTCATTCATTTTCTGAACTGCTTAATCCTAATTAGGGTCATGGGGAAGCTAGGCGCCCATCTCAGACGACTCTGGGCAAGGACCTTTTACTTACTCATGTTCCGTGAGGTAGCATGTAAATGATGAATTACATTAGCAAGTGATGCATAATTTCATAGTTGTTAATACCTTTTAAATATAATAGTTTCCTCTTATAGTCCAAAGACATGTAGATTAGGTCAACTGGATACTCTTGATTGCCAGTTGGTGTGAATGTGAGGGAGAATGGCCTTTCTATGTCTTTCCTATTTCTGTCTTTCTATGTTAGACTCATTAGTTTAGCGACCTGTCCAGGTGTTCTGAAATTGACTGGGATTGGCTCTAGATCATCTAAAACCCACAGTGCATAAGAGGGAGATAGATAGATGGATAAATGGATGGATGGATGGATGGATGGATGGATCAACCCTGTCTCAGGTACAATGAAAACAAGTCAGGAATACACAATGGATGAATGGACTGATGGATCCTTTCCCAGGTGCAATATGCACAAGACATAAATACACACTAGATTGATGGATGGATGGATGAATTTTGGAATGGTGGGAGGAAACCAGAGAGCCCAGAAGAATCACATGTGGACAGACTGTCATATTGCATTCCTTGTTATGTTTCCGTTGGTGTTTTATTAAAAAATATTTATTGAGTTTTTCATTATCCCCATTTTCAGGATCTTATCTAGGACCCCTACAGAATTGCCCAGAGCGCTCAGCTCAGCATATCTGTAAACATACATCTAATTTAAAATTTCAGACAAAAGACATTCCAATCATTCTCTTTTCACTAAATGATGTCATCCTATAGGACTTTAAAATCAATTTCTCAAAGGATGTTGGTTTTGGAAATGGTTTCTGGACTCGGATAGCTTTGGCTTCACTGTTGGACCGGTATGATTGAACTAGAACATTTACTGGCTCCAACGGATCGCTTCTTTAATTGAATTATCACTTAGCACCAGCAGTATGATAAGAAAACAGACGCATCACTCATTGTGTGCAGAAATGCTGGCAATGCAGTGCTCTTTTACTTACCTTTCAGTCCTACCATTAAAATGGCTTCCAACTTGCTGTTGAGGTTGTTGAAGTTCAGATGTGAACGCTATTCAGAAAATGAAAATCCATATAAAAAGTCTGCTGGCAACCAACTGTTCTTCATATCAGATAGCGTTGTGCTTTTTTTAACTAAAAGCCAACAATACTTCAGTTCAGATGCTTTGCCATTAATGTGAGTGGAGAGCCAATCATATCTATTATCTGATTGGAGCTTGTGGAGAACCTTTTATGGAAAGGCAGTGTTACATTTCATTTAAGTCCCTCTCATACTTTCCTTTGTCCGTCCAGAACCAACATTTGGTCTCTCTTTGTTAAATGGGATTGAATAAGCGAGCCTGTTGAGATTGGCTGGAGTTTTGACTTGCCCCTTGAATGACTTTATTGAGGCTCTCTCAGTCATCATCATCAGGAGGCCAACACAGAAATATAGTTTGTACCCGTTGGGATTCACACTGAATTACAGCATGTTTTAGATCCATGCTGTGTTATGTAGTTAGGCGTTTTGACAAAATTCTAACAGGAAATTGCATGAATTACTTCATTCACCATTTTAAACACTCAGTCCTTCAAGCGTCTGGGCTACTTCATATATTATTTTAATGGAGAGTGGGGAAATGATGAAATAAATTTTGTAAGCAGAGTTTTATGAATATGGACTTAAGTTATTGTTGGTTTGTTTTTTAAAGTATGAGGTAATGCTAATGAAATTCAAAGATTGCCTGTTTCATCTTTTGACAGTATGCCTTCAGTTTGGAAAACTGGGTCCTGACGGGTCTACAAGGTGGCAACAGTGTGGCGAATACACTCCACACCAATGCTCCCTCGAAGATGGCAGCGACTTGCCCTCCATACTGGATGCTGTTCAGCAGTCCCCAGCAGAGCAGACTGGCTAGCCGCTGGAGCAGTGACCTCTGGGAGCCCAATCCTCGGAGACGCAGCCGAAGTCTTAATGCAGCTCATTTTCATGCTATGCATAACCAAGTCAAGTTCAACATTTCTGATTCGGATGACGATGACTTGTCTGATAACGAGGAGGTTTCTTTCACAAGACCCAAATGTAGCAACCCAGGCTTAAGAAAACAAAAACGGCACATGAAAGACCTGCACTCTCACTGCTCTTCACATCTTCACAACCTACCTTTACAGCCGCAGCCCAGTACCCTACAGTGCTCCTTCTCAAACTCCAAAACATATGGAAGGAAAATCCAAAACCGTGCCAACACATTTAATGAGCTTTCAGTAAGTCAGACACTTTTCATACTTGGGCACCCAACACAGATTCAAATGAGCTTCAAAAAGGCTTTAATCAAGTTTTGGATTTTTTTTTTATAGAATTAATACTTTTATGCTCACCCATTCTTAAATATCACATCATTCCAATGTATCTGTTGTTGTTGTTGTTGTTTTTTAATAGATTTATCAGTTGCTATATCCTTTCTAAAGGCCTGATATTTGAATAGTTCAATCATAATCATAAGTAGCTTTACCCAGCAATACCCAGATGATTAGGTGCTAAATTTATTTACCATAAGGTTTAACTTTTAAGGTATATGTGGATAGTAGTGTTAGCTATTAATAGTGCTGACTTTCAGGTGACATCATTTTCTCTTCTCTTGCTTTCATTGACATCTTCCAGCTATTTTCACTGCTTTATCAAGTAACATTTCTTAGCTGTCCCTAAAGATCGAAGTGGCTAATAATAACCAGTGTAAAGACTGTTCCTGGAATCTGCCCAAGTCACCACAAGTTGGTTTGGATTAGCACATGGAAGGGTCCATGAAATGTCTTTCTGAACAAGGTTAAGTTTCAAGGTCAGCATTGAGTTAAACTACCAAGGACCATGGTATCACTTACATGCTATGTCTTATACAGAGTACTTTATAATTCCCATGCAGGTTGAGATAAAGAGTATAATAAGAGATTTTTCCATTAAAGTGGAAAGAAAAGAAACAGAGTCCCAAAAGACCACTTAAAAATCCAACACTGACAGTCCACAACTAACATTGTGCAATTTGTTTAAATTATTGGTGCTTTTAATCTCAAATACAACTAGGTAACATGAAAAAAAACACACTTGTCACTATACTTTTTGTGAATTTCTTGGCAACAGTGCCGTGTTTATGTTCTTCACCTCTCTCATGGAAACTGACTTTCCAAACCAATGTTTTTGTTTTTCCCTTAAGCCTCCAGGCCTGAACTCCAGTGTGCCCCTGGCCCCCACACGTCCCCTTGGTTCCCATACGACCATCCATGACTCCTCTGTTGACCTACTCTCAGCTTTCAGCCCTGATGAACAGCAGCTCTTGGAGGCCGTTACGATGCATGGATACCCACTACGGACAGCCATCATCGCTCTGCAGAAAACAGGTTATCAGAGTCCAGATCAGGTTGGTGGGCTGCGAGAAGAAATGGTTTAACATTTATTTCTTTTGAACAATATAACAACAGTGTCATCCACAGTGCTGAATTGTGATATACAAGTGGTAACTGAAATAACAACAACAACAATAATGTAATGATGTATTAATTTGAATTCTTGTGGTAATGTTAAGATTACATGTAACAATTTGGATGCGATATCATGAAATATATGATATAATGTAAAAAATTGCAGACAGGAATGAATTGACGCTTAGCTCCATCACTGGATCTTTCTTAGGCATCTTTTGAATATAAACATCGGTACAAACACTCATGATGTTTGCCGGATGAAGTATATATCCCTTCTATGGTACACAGACTATGTTGCTGCTATACTTCAGAGGCTTTGCTTAAATTACCCAAAATGTCTTTTGGAACTCTGCATTGTAATACAAGTTTCCCTATTCCCAATGAGCATCCCTTACAGTCTTGAAAACTTTCACTGAACCATTACTTTAAAACCTAATTGCTCCAGCAATTATGAAATCAGTTAACTGGCAATCACGTAACATTTTCAGAATTATGGGAAAATGGGCTGTTTAAGAAAAGATGCTATTTAAGACATCTTTTAAGTATTAAGACATTTGGCCCAAGTCAGATATACTGTTTAAAGAAACATTTACTATGCTGTGCTCATTTTGACATCATTTTGACTTCCAGCCTTTGTGTCATATAATTCCGTTACTTTAAATAAATCCTAACATTAACACATGGAAGTATAATACATTTACTGCAAGGAACACTTTGTGTAATATCTTCCATTGCTACCAGATGATTTATTTACCTACCTTTACCCTTTATTGTGCATTACAATGAGGCCCCTCTTCCAGGAGACAACATCTGGTTTCCGGTACTTTAATCTAATTCAGGTCATGATGAGTATGAACAAATAGCATACTGCAGCAAAATAAATACCATGTCTCCCTAAAGTTCTCACCACCAGCTGCTTTACATGTTCTCAGCATCACAGAGGATGAGAATGAGTAATAACCATAAACCTCTTTTGGGTTTGCAAAACCAGCTTTAGCGGTGTTGCTAAAATTGTGGGGAAAGTTATTTCAATTATAACTGTGGTTTTGTGGTAGCACTTTTGTTCTGGCCAAGGAAGGATTCAAAGCTGCTTTGAATTTAATTAGAACCTTCTGCCAACTGTGAGGTGAACTGCAATCCCAGTGAAATGTTGATCATTTCCATCTCTTGCACCAATAGAGAGAGAGACACCCTCTCTATTGAAATGGCTTTGTCCATTTGAAATAGATACAAGCTGATTTGCCTCTTTATAATGAGATACTGCCTCCAAGATTTAATTAAAAATTTTATTTACTTGTCTTTCAAAAAAGACAAGTGTTCTTGCCAACTCTTTTGAAATGTTTAAATTACAGAATAAAAAGAGATTTATGACAATAAATTAAGCAACAGAGATTAATCGGGTGTATTAGACAGTAAATAGAGTATTTTCATACTGTTGTTGGCAGGAACAGAGATCAGTCAAGTGACAAGTCAATAACGAGAGTCTGGTTTATCAAATGCAGTGACATTTACCTCAGGAGAAGAGACAGAGACACATATGTGGAAATTAGCTAATTATCCATTAATTATCCATTAATCCATCCATCCATTAGTTTCAAGTTTCAAGTAGATTTGTCATATACAGGTAACAATAAAACATCACTACCGGCAATGAAATTCTTGGAAATGCTTTATTCCTTTGAGTCACGCTGAACTGGTGCCCATCCCAGCTGGCTTTGGCCAAGTGATGGAGTACACCATGTCCATGTCACCAATCTGTCTCGGGGCTAACACAGAATTAAACAATCATACACACTCACATTCACACCAATGGGCAATTTGAGTAGCAGATTGATTTAATCTGCATGTCTTTGGACGGTGGGAGAAAACCAGAATACCTGAAGCAAATCCACACAGGCATGGGAAGAATGTGGAAACTCCAGGCAGGAAGGCCTCCATTGGAAACAAGGCACCAACCATAAACCTCTTGATGGGGCTAAGTACTGCACCATCATTCTGCCCAGAATTTGAGCACAAATATAAGAAATACCCACATATTAACCATATCACCAAAGTGAATACCTATCCACCATACCTGTATCTGTCTAGAATGTCTTTTTTAACATGGTTTAGAATTAGGATTCACTGGAACTAAGAGGTCTCAACCTGTTTCATGCATAACAAAATGCAGGTTGCACAAACCAAAGTTCAGAAGTTGAGTGTTCTGCACACCCAAAATGTTGATAAATAAGAACAAATACTAACAACTATGCTTCAAAACTTCATGGAAAATTTACAGAGAATGTTCAGCAAACACATAAGAGTGTGATGGTCAGTTGTCACTGTATCTCCGTTGTCTCAGTGGCGTAGTGGTTAGCCCTCTTGTCTCACAGCAAGAAGGTCCTGAGTTTGAGCCCTGTGGTCAGCCAGGGTATTTCATTGTAGAGTTACATTGTACTTCCAGTGCTTGAGTGGGTTTCTTCCTGGTGTTCCGGTTTCCTTCCACAGTCCAAAGACATGCACACTGGGCTAATTGGCAATTTTAAATTGCCTCTAGGTGTGAGTGTGTGTGGATCCTTGCAACCCTGTCAGGTTAAAACGTACAGTGCAAAGTAAACCACACAAAATGGCCCGATGAATCATGGGTGTAGAATGAAATGCTAAATAATTTTGTTATGGATCATTATTTCATTAAGTCTGGCATTGCTTTTAATGATCATAAAATGCACCTTTAAAATGATAAGAGGCTGTTGTAGTTTAGCCTAGTCATGACAGACTGCTTACACCACTTTAGGGCAGATAATAGGATTCAGAATCATTTTGCAGTCACAAGGATGTGATATTCTGGCATCTAAAAGAAAGTGTTAAAAGAACTGATTTAAATGGCATTTGGGATTTCTACTAATGGTGCGGTGATCCTGTCAGCTTGTTAGCATCAGGCTGTTGGGAGGGTATGATAATCAAAGCCAAATCAACAGCTCACGTTGTTCTGATGAGTAATCAGACTCATACAATCATCTCACATTCCACTCTTCTTCAGTTCCCTTCATTTTAAAGCCACAGGGGCCACCATGCAGCCTGGGGAAACCACTGTTGCTGTCGATCAGGAAGATAAATGAGTTCCACAGGCAATGTTTTTTCCCCCCAAAGTGTTTTTCCTCGTATTGTTCTTATACATGTCATCCTGTATAAAAAATTATACAATATATCTAGACAGATGGATATTCTCCTACAGATCCTGAGCTATCTGGTGGCCTGTGATCATCTGTGTGAACTTGGCTATGATGAAACTCAAGTAGAGGAAGCCCTGGAGATGTTTCAGAACTGTGAGACGAAGGTAATTGTTTAATAGAGTTGCTTCCCATCTGCTCTAAAACACTCCATACTTTTGGGGATATGGTAAAGTATTGAACTGATGATTCATGTCTTGTACATCTGTACAGTTTCCACCAAATGCTCACACATTGCGTGACAATATCAGATGCCCACAAACCAAAAAAAAGTGTAAACCTCTGTTTAGTGTTTTAGTTTTGCTTCATAAGTGCAGTTTCCAGTCATTTCATATATTTTTAGGTTGAATCCTATCTTTTTCCTCACATCATTGACAAAAATACCACAGAATATGTATATCTGTAGCAAACAAAACACATTTTCCAAAGTTTCTACTGATTTTTAAAGATGGTTTAAAACTTTGATCTTTTTAAAAAATTCATTCATTAATTTTCTGAGCCGTTTATTTCAAATAAGGGTTGAGACGAGGCTGGCGCCCATCTCAGCCAACTCGGGGCGAGGGCGGTGCACACACTGGACAGCTCGCCAGGCCATCACAGGGCCAACATACACACAACTATTCACACGCACACCTAGGGGTGATTTGGAACAGCCAATTAGCCTACTGTGCAAGTTTTTGGACTGGGAGAACGATGGAAAGAAGGAAGGAAGGAGGAAATCCACGCAAGCACGGCGAGAACATGCAAACTCCACACAGAAACGCCCAAGACTGGGAATCGAACCCAGGCCTTCTTGAACTCAGGCCTTCGTGAACCACTGCAGTACCATGCCGCCCACTTTCAAAACAGTGACACAATAATTAATTGAAATGGAAAAGAAAGCCATCTCACAAGCATCTTATGGCGAGCTCCACTTTTAATCATTTTCCAAATTTATATATTATTGTAAACACAAAATACATTTAAATTTTACATTTTGTTTGAGTGTGTGTAAATCTTTTGTTGAATTTTTACCATTTAGCTCTACCTATTGCAAGATGGCATGTGTTTAGCCTCAGCGTGTGCTGAAGCCGGTCTATCTGTATGTTTTAGGCCAAGGAGTTTCTTTGCCTTCTCACTCAGTTTCATGAGATGGGCTTTCAGCAGAATACTATCAAAGAAGTCCTACTGATGCACGGAAACCATCGCGATCATGCTCTGGAGGAGCTCATGATGAATGTCACCTAATCAGATCAACTATAAAGTACATTTTTGTATATTGATGTTGGCATACAGTTAAAGCTGAGAACTGTGGCCTTGATCACAGCTTTGTGCACTGCATACATAGTCCTGTGTGAAAAAATATTCACTATTCCTGGCTGTTTTCATTAACTTGTAAAGCATATTTTTTCATTTTATTTATTATTTAATATATTTAATATATGTGTGTTGTAAACATCATTTTGCATGTTAGTCCATAGAAGGGAGTGAGAGCGTGATTGTTTAGAATGAGCTGGTTATTCTTGATGAAATGTCCACAAGTGAGTTTTTTTATGTTTTAAGATGGAAGAAAAAAACAATAAATAAATAAAATAAAACAAAAAAAACTTGACTGAAGACACACGATTGAAGAAACTGAAACCATGATAACTGTTCCTGTATAATTTGCTGCCTCTAAAGATGTCTCGCAGAAAAAGTGGGCTTTCAGGAAGTTAAACCTGCTCTCTTATTTATTAGGTTGTTGGAATGTTTCTTCAAAGAAAGAAAGAAGCCGAAAAAACTCTGTTCTTATGAACTGTTTAACTTGTTAAGATTAGTAACAGTTTCCAGGAACCTGAGCTGTTTGCTCTGTTGATGAACTTATGGTATAATGATTAATGAACTGTCTTAACATATGCTTACGTAACTCTTTAGCCATGCTGGACTCTGTAGCCTGCACTTACATCATTTATAAAAGTAAAAAAAGTCACATGGGTAGAGTACAGTGTTGGGATATTTTTGCTGATATTTCTTCAACTATCTTATCTGCATTTTTATCTCACCATTCCTCCTGCAGGGACAAACCAGTGCCCACAGTCTTACAGAACTATTTTTGGGGTAATGACATTTTGCTCTTTTGTAGCCCTACAAACAAAACTTGCATGGAGAGAAGCATTATGTAAACTACTTCAAATCATGTAGTTTATTTCATTTTAGTCATACAGCCATTAGTCCATTTACAGATCAGAGCACATCTGATATGACTATAAATCTGTGAATGCTTAATAAATGTATTGTCATTCTTTTATCCTCAGACTTTATCTAAGTTGTCTTGTATATAGAGCCTATCCTGGAAACACCAGACACAAGGCAGAAATACAATCTGAAGAGGTGCTAGCCCATTTTGGAGCACAATGTACACACATTCATGCACTCATTCATGTCTAGGAGCAATTTAGCATAGCCAAACCATCTACAAGCATGTTTTTGGAGTAGAGAGGGAACCAGAGACACCACAGAAAAACCACAATTACATTTGGAGAACAGGCAAAACTTCAGAGACAACACAAATATCAAGTACATGGAAACTCAGCTAAACTCATTTCAGGTTTATTCTAGAAGCACCGTGCCTCGGCTTAACCATGGAATAAGAAAAAGAAAAGTCTGTTATTTGAAAAAATAGATTACTTATCTAAAGTCTACAGTATGATGACATGGCTATGGTGTAGTCAATAATAGCATTCTACAGAAGAGCTTGGAAGAACGTGAGAGGATGCAGTAAAGACTTGGCCATTTGTCAAATCTTCCTTTCCCAGAGGTTCTTTGGTTTTCCTTGGCAGTCTCAGGAGAAAAGTCCACATTGAGCCAATTCTTGGAAATCCTGTCAACTCTTTTTTTGTCCTCCATTTGTTTTCCTCAATGGCATACTCCACTGTTGCTCTGCGATTCACTGTAAAAACAGAATCACCTCTTACCACTGCTGTAAATAAAGCTCCTTTACTGTTCTCATACTGTCCTAGCATGGCTGTCCAATGACCTGAGGTCAGGTTATAACAGTCCATCATACATCTCAAGAAGTCATCGCATGGCCCATTCCTCATTACATACAAATTGTCCCTGTGTGCCACCATACAATGGCCATAACTTTGATTTCTTACCAATGTGGTCACCAGACTCCATTCATCCCTGTCTACCAGGTATTCATAGATCTCAGTGGCATCTTTTGGTTTCCACAGACAGATAAACATCCTACCCATGGTTTTTGTGCAAGCTACAGCAGAAGCAGGTCTTGGAAGATGTGCAGCGAAGCTCCATGTGTCTGTAGACACATTATATTTTTCTACAGATGACAGGATGGATTGTTCAAACTCTCCACCAAGTGCATAAAGAAAGGCTTCATGTTCTACCAGGGTACAGTTATACCGGAGCTGTTGTGGGCTTGAAAATGTTGTCCAGGAATCTGAAGTCACGTCGTAGCAGAAACCTGAGTCTACAACTTTATTGTTGATGTCATACACACCCCCGACAATGAAGATTTTGTTATCAAAGACTGTAACCCCAGCCATGGTGGTGCTTGTGTTAAGTGGTAGATGAGTGAGAACTTTCCAGTCATTTTCATCCTCATCAAGGTAACATACAGTCCTCATAAAGTCCTGAAGCAGCTTAATAGTGGGCGAGTGGCTCCCGATGGTAACATATGTACTTGGAATAAGAGATTCAATGTAATCTGTGAGTTCCTTTGGCAAGCACTGTACATCCTCCTTAAGGTCTTGATACATATCACAAATGAACAAAGCTGCACTTTTGAACACTTCCCATAAGCCGTAAGTAGCCGCTGAGTGATAAATGAGGATGCAGTTATCAGAATTTAGGATGTGTACAAGATGTTTAACAAGAGGTTTCACCTGAAGGAAAGCAGCACACTCTATAGCGTCAACAATTTCATCACAATTAAGGATGGGTCTCTCACCATGAATCACCTGAAGTGCCACGAGAAAGCCACGAGTGCTCACTACCTGAAGGCAAATTTCCTCTTGCTGGCATTCTTTCATTCCTGATTGGAAAAGTGCCCGGAAGTATTCGCAGTTGTCTTCCATGAGGGTTTTGTCTACTGTGAAAACATTGTCAGCGAGCCTCACCCTTACTCTCACCGCTGCGGTTTCCGAGACTTGAGCCTGACAAACCATCTTAGCAGGTCCAAACCCTGAGCCAGCCCAGCTGCTTGGCTCCATCATCACAACCAGTGACTTTCATCTAAATTTCTGATGGCGATGACATTCAGATCGTATCATATACTTCACTGCAGTGACAGAACTAACTAGCTTGCCCCACAGCAGGAAAAAAGACAAGTGTACTTGACAGTGTAAACACTGTTTGTGTTTCCCTTAACAGTTACAAGAATAGAATTGGCTATACATAGAAGCAAAATGCATTGCATGCGTTTCATACATCATCAGTAACTCATACATCAGAGTCAGCTGTACAGAAAGCCAAGACAGATTATTGGGACTGCAGGAGGCAGCTATTTCATTTATGAGTAATCCCCTTTTGTTCTTCACAGCAATGCAAAGTATGTAAATCTGATACATGTGCATTACTTGGGACTACAGTAAAAGTGCAATAGCCAAGGTCATGCTTTGTTAAGCTTCAGACATACCAACTCTCTTATATATTCACTCAGAGTAAACCCTGCACTCAGTTTTAGTTCAGTGACTGACCTCTAATAACACAATGATATGTCACATGGTCATTTTTCCAACTGTTATCTGTTTAATGTTGTTGGACTTGCGGCCACTGTCACTCCAGGTTTCTGTTCTTGGATGGCAAAATCCCATTAAAGTTCAGTGTGCATTCTGAGAAACCTTTCCACTCAAAACAACTGCACCCACAGTAGTGATGTTTTTTTAGGTCCAGTGTATTTTTTTTCTGCTTCTGTGATTTTTTTAATACAAAATAGTGTATACAAAATATATATACATACACAAACACTGCTTGATCAAAAAAAAATTATATATATATATATATATATATAATCTTTAGTCGATTTTCCGTAAGACAGTGCTCGATAC
>JBCNYG010000002.1:16109712-16122895 GCA_039654305.1 Porochilus rendahli | reverse complement strand
TAGTAATATTCCACTGTAATTTGTATATAACTTGAACTTGACTAAAAATACAAGTGTATATGTCTGTGTGTCTGTAGGGCCCAGGAGACCTTTCTGCAGTGGGACCAGTGCCGGCGCTTCTATAACTTCCTCATGGCTGACAACATGAAGAAGATCATTCTGTCACACAGGTAGAGCTTATCACTGTAAAGACAAACCTGCATGTGTGAGTTATAGTAGTACACAGCAGAACAACAGCTGTCTCTTGTTGTTATGAACAATTCTCTATAGAGCTGTGCTGTAGATGTTTTTGACCTGTTTCTCCCACAGAGACAGTCTGTTTGGAGGAGGCTCTCCTAAGATGGTAGACGCAGATCTGAGACGCCTTTACACTGCCACTTCTCTTATGCAGATCGATGACAACATTATGAGGTGTGTGTGCTGCTTTGTGCACTCAGGGCAGCCTTATGTGCTTCAGACACTCTTTGTTTATGCAGTGCACACATTTTATATTTCAGACACATTTTTTTGGTGGGTGTTGTGTTTTCATCATTGTTGTGTTTCATCACTGTGCATGTTGTCGGAGTACTCGGAGGAAACCCACTCACACGATGCTGAATAAATGTTTTAAGTGATCTATGAGTATTTGTGTCCCATCATCACAAAATGAATTGATTTAGGTGCACATATTAATAGAGGGCACTGTCTGGTTGAATTTCATTTTGATTTCATAGTAGGGCAGTTATTTTAAATTATTTTATGTGTGTAATGACCCTTTTAGAATAATGGCATTTTGCTCATAATATTGGCTGTTTTTGATTTGGGTAACCTTGGTAGGACCCGCCCCTAGTGCCACTGAATTCATACACATAAATCTTTCTTCGCCTTCCACAAAAGTTTTCCATGGAGAAAAACATTCAATGAAATGATTCATCTGCCACCACCTGTTGAATTTTTTATACTTTTTGGCACCTGAACAAAAATGGTTCTAAATGCCAGTGTTTTGACATTAATTATATACTTGATATCATAGTGACCGAGATGTGGTGTTTTTGTTATACAAAATTATTGGTAGCTAAGGACTTATGGTGTCAGAATGTACATAAACTTCTAATTTAATTTTATCAAAACTTCTTGGGAATAACATTATTAAACTTGAAATACATTTTAGGCATGTCTTCATCACATTTTTGTCTGATTAAAAAAAAAGAATTGTGCCTTTTACAAATCTGTGCCCTCTATTTATATTTGCGCATAACTCAAAATGTATGTTTGTTGGATTAAGGACTAGTTTGTCTCGATGGGTCACACTTACCACTTTTCCAGTGTCAGTGGGAATCAGGAAATCAGCTTCATATGTACCTAAACATATGAAAATGTTGCCCTCATGCAGATTGAGAAAAACATTCAAAGATATTAGTGTTTAAAGAGCTCATTATTAAATAGTGGAAACCAGTTTACCAGATAGAGCTGATAAGTGGAAGAAAACAAACATGTAAGTCCCAAAGTATACAGTCCTAAATATGTTTGCTGTGGAATAGAAGGCTGTATTAATTTCTTCCCAATTTATAATATAGGTTTTTAATAATATATATTCTGCGTCTACACACACACACACACACACACACAGACAGATAGACAGACAGACAGATAGATAGTTTGATAGATAGATAAGTGATATAAAGTATATACCTTTATGAAATTTGCATAGAAACGCTTCATGTTAGCTCTGACGTTTGATGCTATAAGATTTCTCAAAGATACACAAGGTGTCATGTGAACCTAGAGTGGTTAACAGTATTGTGAAATTGCAAGTGTTGTGAAATCTCCAATGTTAACTGACACCCTGGTAGCACCTAACTCTTGATTGATAATCACTTGTCTTCTGCTAATTATTTATGATAATGAAGGAATGGTAGCAATACCTAACTCACTATAATAGGAGGAATATACATATAAGTAGAGTTAATAAGTACGTTTGAAATGAATAATACTATAAATGGTTGAATGGTGTTATATGAAAGGTAAAAGAATAAGAACTGATAACGAGCTTTACACTTTGTTCATCAGTATCTTTTTTTATGTTGTAGAAAATTCCATGGACACGATTCGTTAAAAGAGTACTATGAGAAGGAGAGCTGTGTGCACTTCATTCACAATGTGAGTACAACTTGTGTTAACCTTTAAAAAAAAAAGCATTCGCTTTCATACGTCAGATATTATTTAAATGCAAACATTTCTCACTTCCTTGTTTTTAAATGAACTTTGCATTGTAGGTGAATGTTCCACTCCTGCTGGTGAACTCCGCTGATGACCCTCTCGTACACCAGTCTCTTCTCACCATCCCGCGCACACTCGCAGGTACTGCAGTGCTTCTGAACACACATTTCGTTTCACTCATTTCACTATACAGACACTTTTCTTGCCTTCTCTTATCTGTCTTGTGACAGTTTAGTTTTAACAGTTGAGTTTGTGACTGGAAATGAAATATGTTATATGCTATAAGTTATATTCCTTAATATTACATTGTTTTTTTTTTTTGCTAAATATTTGCTTCTAGAGCTATTATGTTAATATAGCTTAGGGTGTGTCTTTTTCCTAAAATAGTTTCTATTATTTAGTATTTTCATATTTGGAATTGGTCATCTTCCTTCAGTCTGAGGGAAGTGTGACCTTGGTGGCCAAGTTGCTTAGCTGCAAATGTAGCCATCATTCACTGTAAGCTTTGTTAGCATTGGGTAAGGCGTTCTTTCTTCTGTGAACAGCAGTAAATTTTTTTTGACAATCTGTTCACACCATGCTACAGCTTGCCTACTTCTGAATATGAAGAGGCTTGTCAAGGCTAAGCTGGCTGTTTTTAGAATGACGTGCGCCTGAGATGTCCATGTTAGTTCTAGATACTCTCACACTCAGCCACAGCTGAATGCCAGTGTGAATGAGTAAATGTTTAGTCATGCACATTACTCTGATGAAATGATAAGGCGTTGCAGTTAATTCTATTAATATTACTACACATTTGTGGCATTAACATGTTTGTTTGAAGCACAATGTGTTATATAATAAAATAAATAAATATACATAATATAAAATAAAATAAATAAATAATAAAATCCTTAGTCGATTTTCCATAAGACAGTGCTCGATACAGTAAAGTAGAGCTAAATATGTGGTATTTAATAATAATAGTAATCCCCTGATGAGTGGGCAACCACGAAACAGGTCTGTAGGGAGCAAACTGTAGTCTTCTTTTCTTTTCTCCTTATACCACACATATATATATATATATATACAGTAGTTTTCTGGGCATCTTTGTTTCCGACCATAACAAGAATACATTAAATTGGTATTTAGTACACAGGAAAGGTGTGACCTGTTTGATCTGCTGTCAGGGTGTAAAACATTATTATTTCAAGTAAATATTGAATCAAAATGATGGACACTCACTGTTTTTCATAATCATTTGGAGCACAGCTGTAATCATTGTCATGCTTTAAAATGGAAAAAGTTTATAGTGTTTCCATGTGGTATATACTAAAACTTTGTGTAAAAACACACCTTCAAAGATTACAGTGCTTAGTTTACTTACATTCCCGTGCAGCATATACTAAGTTCTGAATGAGTAGCTTTAGATATACCAGTATCTCATTAGCCTTACAATGTAGGTACAATGCATTTGGTGTGGGGTTTGTTACACTGCAGTTCAGTCTATATTGTGACAGCCTAGAGAAGTAACAGAAAGTGTAGAAGTGAGGACTCATTCGGTAGCCAATTTTATATCCTGCTGTGACTCTAAATTTTTAATAATTTATGAATGATTTGTATTGTGAGGCAAATAGAAATTGTACAGTGATCATTAGCTTTATTTATGTCTAAACTAAATTATAATAAAGTAAAAAGTTACAATAATCTATTTAAGGTGATTACTGGTTTAATATTGTTGTAATAGCAGCAATTGTATCACCATACAGGAAGAAACTTAGTGTACACACTTCTTTATTTTGTCATTTTGAAATACTGAAGTATGCTTTTAGTTTTGATTCAAAAACTATAAAAGAGCTGATCTGATGTCAGAGACCTGGGGAAAATAAAAGCAGTGTAAGTCCAATGATAAAAGAGGGGGTAGCACACTGGACTAATAGGATACTTTTTCTTCGTACCAGCAGCATTCTCTGTAACCAAGCCAAGATCTAATAGGGATTCATATCTAATAAAGTAAGAGTACTTAATTCAGAGTGAACAGAACTGTATCTCTAACCAAGTGCAAATATGGATATAGATGTTAAAACAACTTGGCAGAAAAGCTAAACATCTGGTTGAGACTAGAGCCCTCCATCAGGACTAGGATCTCTTGGGAGGCAGAATTGTACTATTATTTGTTGGCTCAGAGGAGCACTCAGGTGTGAGTGAAGCTCATTAATTTTCATCCAGGGGCCTGATCAGGGATTGTTTGGTTTTAAATAGGCTGCTAGTTTGTTTATATTTTGGAAATGGAAAACTGGTGAGATAATATCACAGGCAGGTAGCAAACAAACCTAATCACATCTTCTATTTGGTGATAATCAAAAATCAATCCCAGGATTAAAAAAAAAGTTGACACATGAGGGATTATGAGTTTGAGAGATTAAGTATTAAGTATTAGCAGACAACAGGCCATGATTCTACCTCTGAGGTTTGTTCCACCTGCCAAGGAGAGATGTTTTACCCTGGTTTGTGTGTTTGCTTGCTAGCAGGATAGTCAAAAGGTGTATGTGAGGATGCTTGTGAAATGTCTAGCAGTGGTGGAGCTTTGCACAAGAAAGACTGTATAAAATTTTGTTGATGATCCAGATCAAATTCTGGATCTGGGAATTTTTTATAGGTTTTTTTAACATGATGAGAGAGAATGTTTTTTTATTATTATTATTATTTTGTAAGTATCATATGACAGCAGGTCCATCCTGGGGTGCTTTATATTCAATTTAAAAGCAATCCTTAAATTTAGACTTTTATAATATTTGGATATTTAGTTATTTAGAGATTGAAACAGAAACAGTGGCATCAGGTAAAGATATTGTATATTGTAAAATATTTAATTTAAATGCGGTAAATGAGATCAGAAGACATTTCTGGCCCTCTGTCTCTAGTCACTTTACACTGTACCCTTGAATATTCTGATGGAATAAAGGAATCCTCCCTTTTCTGTGTTTCTTTCTTCCCTCTCCAGAAAAGAAAGAGAATGTTATCTTTGCCCTGACGCTGCACGGCGGCCACCTGGGCTTCTTTGAGGGTGCTGTTCTCTTTCCACAACCTCTCACGTGGATGGATAAGGTGATTGTGGGGTACGCCAACACAATCTGCCAATGGCAGAAACAGAAGCCAGTATGCCAAAGCCAGGAAGCCCAAGCCTCAGTGGGCCCATGCTTGAACACTACTTCCTAAATCAACTCTGACCTCTGGCCTCTGTCAGTTTCATTCCTGTTTAACACCAACCCATTCAGACTTTTCTGACTGGTCTCATACACAAACACACACACCAAGCATTTTTTCTGATCAGTGGTAGAGAAATTGTTTCATATTTTGAGGAACACCCTCATGTATATGGGCACATAGACATTAGAGAGGATGAAATGAGGGCAGTGTTATGAATATGCCATATTTTCTAGGCTTGAAGTTGCTGTTGCATAATACAGGGATGCATATGTTATTATATGTTTTGCCTCAGGCTAATTATAAGTACATTTGTTAGCTCTAATATAATAGATATGTGTGGCCTGGGAACACCTTGCATATGGTGCAATTCTGACCCTTTTGATATATACATACACACACACACACAAAACTGTATAAATTGAAAAAAATACAGCATTTTAAATTCAGTTTACTTCCAAAAATGACAAATTGCTTTTAAAGGTCCAATTCAGATAATGACGTAGGAGCATTGCTGACATTTTGACAACTGAGCACAAATTGAATTGGTCAGAATAATTAGTATTTAATATTAAAGCCTGACATTCATTGTAGGAGGAAATCTTGCTTTGCTATCAAGATTCAAGTCATCATTATACAGATTGAATGTTTGTACCCCTGTGTTTGTTAAACTGATGACAAGACTTACAACTTACACAAACTTGCATCTTGTATTCTAAAGCAACTTATTGCCTGGAAAATATGGTACACTTCATGGGGTTTAACTATGTAATTAAAATGCACTGGCCCTAGTTTGTGTAAAAGAAGTTAGCTTGCAGCTGCTCAAGTGGAAAGACTTCAGCACAAACAGCTACTGTAAACCGACGCTGCACTACCACACTGTACATGACACAGAGGGAATATGCCGTTATGCAGGCACTGTGTGCTTATAGCAAGGACGGGCGTGTTGCTGGTGCCTCTTCTGTGCTCACTGGGCTTTCCATGTCTCATAGCCCCAGTCGGTGCTTGTGTTATTCATTAAACAAAACACGTATTATTTATTCTATGGGGCAAAAGACCTACATAATTCACCACAGTGTAAAGGCTCTTTTTTTTTTAAGCACTTTATATTACTTTTGCCATGATATCGTTAATGGGAGTTTGAGGCTGCACGCAGTGACTAGATCATATGCAACAAGAGGGAGATACCTTTATGACCCTTTTATCCCTCCTCGTCACCAAAGTCTGACATTCATCAAAAAGTTTTAAGAATGTAGGGGTTTGGTTACAGTAGTGATCAGAGTAGGATATCCAGCAGGAGACTGATGGTTCATGTCTGTGAAAGCTGGCTCAATGCAGATGCACTGCGATTCATTTTTTCATTTGTGCTTTGTGACCAGTTTTATGATAGTGTTCATTGTCTGTTTTAAAGGGAACAGAATCTGAAGTATGAGCAGATTACTGAAGTAACATCTTGTTCCAGTTTTCTTGAGTAACTGCATGTTCTTGAATAGCCGGTAAAAATAGATGGAGAAAAAATGTTGAGGAAAATAGCTTTTCTAGTCGCATCATTTTTAAGGGAATAGTTAAGTTGAAATTAAAATTTGCACTGTTTCGCTGCAATCTCAAATTTAGACCTAGGCACGTTTAGTGCCTGAAGCTCACTGTTTGTGACTACGCTATGATACTACTGTTGCTAACAAAAGGGTGCTTATAGCTACCAGTTTAACATTGTGCATTTTTAATCCATGCCATGCTGCTGGGTTCTTAAAACCCAAAGAGAACCCAAATTATTTGGCTACATCCTGTCTAGTGGTTTTTCCCAGTGTTCTGCATCCTGTAATCCTGATCAGAATAAAACACTTATCAAAGCTAAATGAACAGACATGTTCCTGTTTATAGACTAAGTTAACTTCTGTCCCTTATCTGTACTGTTTTCCCATCAGAGTCACAGTGGGAATCTGGAACCATTTAAAGCTGACTATAAGCCTAGATACACATCTATGGCCAAATTAGAGTAGCAGGTTGACTTAATGTGCATGTTTTGGGACTGTGGGAGGAAACCAGAACACCCTGAGGAAACCCAAGCAGGCATGTGGAGAACAAGCAAACTTTATATAGAAACTGTTGCTGAGATTCTAATCTTTATTATTTATAACCTTTATTGAGTTACAGTGCAAGTTTTATGTTGTTATCATCTGAATTACTATTTATTAAAACTCAACTTCTCAGTGACAGGAAGCACATAACTAAGACTTTTATTTTTGCTGATACCACTTCAATATGATTTGAATCCAGCATGCACAATGCTAAACTGCTACTTGTAGGTATCCATTAGTTTCTAGCAATATGATTGATATGTATTGAGTGCAATTGGATATGATTGAGTTGACGGAATGTAGAATATTTAAGTTTAATAAAATGGTGTCATTTTGTGATTGCAGTTCTTTTCAGTCTTGCAGTTGGTCAAAATGAAAGGATTTCCATTCCATTCTTAAAGAGGGGATGTTCAAAGTTATTTAGAAATTCAAGTTATTCCCCAGGTTGTAGTGCACAGCTGCCACCTGCTGGTCTTCTGGTGTTCTTTCCTTTTTTTATTCCTCCCTTTTTTTTGTTATTATTTTTTAGCTTTTATTATTATTTATTTAATTATTATTATTATTATTATTTTTTGAGGGAGTAGGGGAGGTTGTTCTTTGGTGTAATTGCCATACACATTGAAATCCTGTGTGTTTTCTAGTATTAATATGTAATATGGAGCTTGAGCTCTAATCTCATGCAGTAACAAAAAATTAACACTTGAAAGTTCCTCTCTAGTTTTATTTTTAGGAAAACATCACTGATGAGGGCAATTCTGTTTGTACATACAGTAATGAAGTACACCAAGAGATCTGAGCTATCAGAAAACACCAGCTTCATTCCAGTCTTCTGCCTTTCTGAATGCGTCTTACTTATTATTATTATTATTATATGGGGGGTTGTGTTTCTTACAACAGTACAGGCTTCATGTGTATCTCTGTAATTTTCACAAATCAGTTTTGTTAATCTATTTTGTCTTGCTGGTGGTTATTTCCTCATGTTTTTGTAATATGATTTACATGAATAACCGCTGAACCGAGTGAACACAGGTTCTATATTTTATCTGAAAGGGAGACCCCCCCACCCCCACCCCCAATCAGGCCTAATGTCTGAGCTTTGTTTTAATGTCATGCCAAACTGGGGTGTGTGTCAAATTAGGCGTGTGAAATCACATTTCAGCTGTTCTCCCAAAGTACAGCCCGCAATCATACACAGCATTGAAGTACAATAATATACATTTATAAATCCATTCGCATTGCCTCTGAATCGCTAGTACAGTGCAAGATGAGTCTATGATTTATGCAGTGATTTTGATTTACAGAGTTATGGAGTTGATGACAGTGTATTCTCAGTGCAGTGTGTTGGATAGGTTGCTCGTACCAATGAATATGTCATATTCCGCCTTCAATCACCATAACACTTCGACCTAGTTGTGTCTTTTGTTATTATTATGATTTGGGAGGAAAAAAACAACAATGTGATTTCAATAACTGGATTAAATATAGTTATGTGTTAAAATAAATTATTTTGTTGTATAAAGATTACTTGTGTGTTTGTCCTTTTTTAATGATTAATCTATTTTGCACTGTGAAAAGGATAATCTTGTGCTATAAATATGGCTTAATCGTATTGTGTTTTTCTCAAAATCACTAATGTGCATGTTCTTACTGTGCTTGTGTGGGTTTCCTCCAGGTATTCTAGTTTCCTCCCACAGTCAAATGACATGCACATTAGGCTGATTTTATTTGCTGTTCTAAATTTCCCCAATATGTGAGTACGATTAATTGTGTGTGTGTTTGTGTGTGTGTGTTGGCTTTACGATGGTCTGGCAGGGTGTTCAGGGTTTACCCCACGCAGAGTCGACTGAGATAGGCTCTCGAATGATTGAATTACAGTTTTCAAGCATGCCTCATGATAAGTTTTATTTCATACTGGTAAGTCTTTTATTAGCTCCACCAAGAAGGTTAGCAGGATTTCTCAATAAGTTATGTTCAGATTTACATCACATTTCTAACAGGGAAGGTGCTTTGTATAAGAAAGACACCATTAGACTTTGGAGATGATCCAGATCAAATTCTGGATTCCAAAGTTTTTTTTAAAGGTATTTTGACATTGTGGAGGCGGGTTTTGACATTTTAGTTTATATGGTTGATTGCTGAGCTTGGTGGTGGTTTGTGCTCTCTAAGTGCTCTTTCTGCTTGTTTATTTCTTATTTCAGTGGTTTACACTGTGCGTTAGAATGATTGTGTTTGTTTGATAGCTCGGCACTGTCAAGGATGTACCCCACCTCATACCTGAAGTCCGCCGGGATTGGATCCAGTTTACCCAGCAACCCTGTAAGTGGCACAGATTATGAATGGATAGATGGAGAGCTGGTGTAACTGATCCACCATCCATGAAGAAAATACATGAGGGGTTATTTGTATAAAGAAATTATTCCACATTGTTAACACCGTAATCTTGTGGTATCAGGACATCTCTAAACAACGTTGTACTGTCCCTGCTTGTTAGGAAGATGAAATAGAATAAAAATGCTGCTAGTTTATATGGATTTCTACCTTGACATTAGTCATATTAGCCACATCATGAATTTACTCAGGGAGAAAACCATTTATTTAAATTGAGCACAAAACAGCTGCATTCCCTGAAATAAGTCATTCAGTCAGTACATTATCTTTAAACCACTTTAATGTGGAGTGTGTGTGTATTTGAGTATGTGTGTTCCTAAACTTTCTCTGAATGGTTAATGTTTATGTCTTCAGAAATATTGTGACTATTTTTACTGTCCCAAACCCCAGACTGCAGTACCATTTATTACCTCCATTACCTCGAGTTTTTTCACAACCCACACTTGTGTTTATTTACAAAGCATTTGTACGATCAACCTTCATGTTTATCAAAATGTTAAACATATTCTCCCAACATACATTTTTTTTAATATCCCATAGAATGGTACATCAGTACAGTACATCTGCCAGTCTATCATGTGTGTTGACGAGTTATTTAAAGAGCTGTGTCTTCAGAGCCAAACAGCTTGATTGCTGTGTCTTTGCAATCACAGTTCGGCCCTTTCCCACTAAAGTCTGGAGGAAGGATTTCAGCACTGAAGACTCTGAAGTAAGCATCCAAATCATCGCCATGAACAAAAACCTGAGCATGAGGCAAAAAAGGAGATTAAAGCTGTTATTTCTGTGAAGAGATTCATTAAAAAAAATAACTGGTACACTGTGATAAAAACCAAGCACAGGTTTATTTATTTATTTATTTATCTTTTTCATCTATGAAGATTTTTTTCCACTGAGCAATTAATTTTTTAGGGAAAAACCTTGCACCTTTTTATTTCACAAGAGGAAGCATGTTGCAATTAATTTTAATTTACCTGCAATATCAGCCTATCTATTTCAGGATCATCGCCGCTAACAGTAAATATTTTCAGAATGTTCAGTATTTGTGCAGAAATCTGGCATTTAAGGCTGAACGAACACAAGCAAAATGTGGTCAGTATCACAAAATAAACTGATGATGCAGGGCCCAGTGCAAAGCGACACAAATGTTTTATTTCTCATTTATGACCGGCTCACTGTACAGTACGTAATCCATTACATAACAGCTGTGAAAGTAGTGCCAGGTTACAAGCATGTATACTGTTGCTCCACATAACTGGATTATAAATACGTGTAACTGTTGAAATGCTGAAGGTTTCTGTGAGGATTTCTGGAACGAGTCTCCAGTGTCATTGCTCTGGGCCAGAGGTAAAGTTATAAATGCAAGTTTCCTGACAAGGTCTTCAGGATAGAGGGCTTTGCAGTTCCTTTGTTATGTAACCAGGTGTGTGGGTTTTTTGTAATTTTTGTTTGTGTCTTATTAACCTTGGGTTTACCCTAGACCAATATGTCTGTGATCTCCACGATTCAAAAAAGCATGGAGCTCCACACTTTATGACTACGCTTGGGGCACGATTGGGGTATAAAAATGAGGCAGGGTACATCCAAGGGACGAAACCTGAAGGAATGGTGTTTTCAACTTCATCGAGATCCCCTATGATGGCGCATCAAGGTCTGTTATGCTCTGTTAAGCTCTACTGCATTCTACTACTATTCCCACATTCTATTACACTTGAAATCAAATCATAATATATCATAATAATTCCAGCAAAATTTTTGACAGTCAAACATCCAGCTATGATCAGCACGATCATCACGAATCCACCAAGTTTCCTTAAGTGGGAATCAGTGTCATAGATGCTCATGATGATGCTCTCAAACCATGGAGATCGCAGACATCATAGCCCAGTGTATACTGAGGGTAACCTCACACAAGCAAAGTCTGAAACGAGGACTCACATTTTTATATCATATATAAAATTTATATATAATCAGCTACATAATGCGATGTAGACTACTTGTCTGATTTCTTAATGCCAATTGCAAACAAACCCAAATGAAAACAGAAATTTACAGTTTAATTTGTTCTTTGAACATGGAACTGCATGGATCACGCATCATGTTTGCTTCATATTTACTTGTAATAACACTATAAGCAAATGAGAAATATGGATGCTAATATAAATTGCCTGATTTTGGTTCACTTACTCTGTCCAGCAGTTTACTCTTCATGAAGGATTTGGCCACATTGTAAGTGGTTGTAAAGTACCAGGGCTGATGGATCACATGCACAGCCTTGAAGCGTGCAGGAAACGAGTCCTATATATAAATAGAAGAAGCTGCAAAGTTCTGGACAGGACATAAACATACACAGATAAGCCATAATATTAACACCACCTGTCTGGTCTCTCTCTAGGCAGCTCTATATACAGCAAGCTGCAATGCACTGTGTCCTGACGCCTTTCTCTCATAGCCAGCATTAACGGTTTCAGTAGTTTGTGCTACAGAAGCTCCAGTGAGTCTTGGGCTCCCATACCCATTGCCAGTTTACTGATTTTTCCTTCTATGAACCACATTTTGTAGGTACTTAAGACTTCATTCCAGAAAAACCCCACAAGATCAGCCATTTTGGTGATGAATAGACCCAGTCTTTTATTTATCACAATGTGCACCTTGTCAAAGTCACTCAGATCCTTACGCTTGCTATTTTTTTCCTGCTTTCAACACATTAACTTCAAGAACTGACTGTTTACTATCTGTCTAATACATCCCACTCCTCAGCAGGTGCCACTGAGAAGAAATTCAACATGCAGTATGTATGATTAGTACCTGCAGCATGTCCACCATCTTTTTCAGCTCAGTGTGTTTGATGCCAGCAGCATGCTGCATATTAAAGCCCTTAAAGTTTTCAATGAGCACAAAACCATTGATCTGAGTCTCATCATTTTCCAGTAGTTTCTCCAGGATGACACAGTATGCCCGCAGTATCTGTCATGAATGATAAATAAGCCACAGAGTAGGTCATATTAGAGCATTAGAGCTGCCACATGGCACCACAGGGCATGCATAAACATTAAAGATAGTTATAGCTGTCAGCAGACCAAAGAAGCCTTTATGTTTGAAAGGACTATTACTGTGTTTCATTTTAGCACACGGAGGCAGAAAATATTTTTTATTTACTTATTTTTACCACAAAAAAAAAAGCTATGAAGTTATGTGACTGGATAATTTAAATCGTTGGTAATATCAAAGTATTAGAGATCATCACACACTTACCTGTTTTATCTATCTATCTATCTATCTATCTATCTATCTATCTATCTATCTATCTATCTATCTATCTATCTATCTATCTA
>JBCNYG010000002.1:16046212-16093894 GCA_039654305.1 Porochilus rendahli | reverse complement strand
ATATATATTAAAGACTTTTTTAATTGTATCTTTGTTATTAAATACCAACAGTACAGAGCTGAATGCTTTCATATAAGCAAAAGAGAGACAAATATCAGTACTTTTTGCTAATAGTAACCTCTTGAGAACCCACTGTCCTCTTAGGAGGACATCATATTTTTCCCACACAATATTGTGTGTATGTCCTCCTAAGATCCTCATATGAGAAACAGTGGGTAATTACTCTTTTGGCAGACTTTCCCTTTTTTGAAAACATTGGAGTTTAATAGTTATTAGGTGTTCCAGGACAGAAGCAGAATGAAGAAATGAAAAGACATTCATTTTTGGGTCTCAGGAGGTTAATTTAATATTGCATTCATACTTATAAGTGCAGTGCTCCCAAGTTGCCTGGTATATCTGTCATGACGAGTACATTGATGCTCTCATGCATACACAGTCACCTTGCATGCCTGCCAGCTGGCACATACTCAAATGATGGCGCTGAAACCTGAAGCTCAGGCTAAAGCTCCATCTGAGCTAAAGGAAGAACGGATCGAAAAAGTGACACTCTCTGGCAAGACAGAGGAGAGGGAAGGCAAGAGATTCAAACAGGAGACAATACTGAATTTAAGGGTTATTTTAAATTATTTTAGTTGTTTATTTATTTGTTATTATTATTATAATTATTTTTTTTGTTTTTGTTTTTTCTTATCTGCATTCTTCCCAAACACTAATGGAGGGAACAGATTATAACTGCAGGTAATTACACCCAAAACTGTAACGATTAAAATGACAGATTTTAATGAATGAAATGAAAATAATAAGGGTTTAAGACTATGAATAGCTCAACAGTAGTTTTACATTTTTATCATTTTAGCATTTGTTAAAACTGAGAAATGCGTATCCGATGCAGCATAAATGAATTATCATTTGACTGACTTTAATGGACATCTGTTCTATCAGAAAATATTTAAATGTACAAAATAGTGACATGTATAATGTATATAAAGTAATGGTACTCTTTTTTTCAGTGAAAGTGTAATCAAGTGACTGTGGGCAGTCATTAACATTTTATACCATTCTGCAGTGTGACACTGTACTCCCTGAGAGTCGGAGGCTAAGAGGAACTCTGTAACAGGTGCTTTCTCCAAGGAGCCTGGGTATGATTTCATCCATACTGTCTTGAAACTTGTGAATGGCACTCAGAATGGGAACGTTTGTGATTATGATGGTGACGATCGTCATATTTGGTGAAGCAACTGCCATTTCTGAAGGTGAGAAAATATGTGTGGTTATTCTACCATAGTTTTTGCTCGTTAATCAAAGTAGTAGGCTTTACAGCCAAATATCACATTGCAGGAAATAAAAAGGAGGACCAGAGGGAAACAATTCTGAAAGAGTTGGTTGAGATATGGCGAAAGGGTGGAGGCTGGTACACACATAGAGAGCAACCATCTCCACAGAGAAGACAGGATGAACAAATCCATAAAGTGCTGAGGAACATTGTTGGAGGTCTCAAGTCTTTAGGAGTGCTGTCCAAAAACACGGTTGGTTTATCATCTCTGAACAAGGCACTTGACCGGAACAGGCTGTCAGGATTTCTTTATAACATCTCAATGTATCTTCAGGAAATGAGTACCGAACTAGACAATGATCAAGCTTTTAGTGATGAACATTTCTGGGAATTTCTTTTGCATTCCATTCTCCAGTCTGATGGAAAAACCCCACTAGGTGACTGGGCTGGGAGGTTTCCTCCTAGACCAAGCTTCAGGCTGCAAGATTTCTTCTTTTCTCTTAGAGGCAGCCCACACTGGGATGGACTACTTGGACTGGTGCAAAGCATCCTCACCCTCATAGAACAGCAGCCACAAAGACCATTTCTCACATTTGTGTCACAGAACTGGAACACCATCAGTGCTTTACTTGACACCGCTCTACAAGCTCTTGTCAGTGGGACATATAGCCAGGCCAGTGCAGGTCTCCAGGGATTTATCTGTGTCCTGAAGGGACAAAGTGATTGTGCTTTCAATCTGAGTTGGCTGCAGCAACTCCTGGAATTCCTTGAGACAAGGAACTGGAAACCTGTGGTAAATCTGCACTCTTCAGGTGTAAGTAGTGACCACAGGGACGGTACCTTCCCGGCTGGACGTTTTAAGCCATTTAGCATTCCACCCGAGTTTTTACATGAGGAGAACCAAACATCTCAAAACAAGGCGAGTCTTAGCATGATGCCAGCCCTAATTCTGCAGGCGCTGTCGAAGTCAAACACCGGGGAAAGAGCAGTACATTTTGCTGAGCGTAATCCTGCCCTTGTCCAGGGTCTTGATGGCCTCCAGCGTGGATTGCTGCACAGAGTGGGTAGCACAGTGTATCGTAATCTGAGGAGGAAGGTTTCGCGTGTGACCATGGCACTGCTGGATGATCTAGGTAGCATGGCTGGTGAACCACAGCACACTCAACTGGGAAGATGTTCTGTAGGCAAGTTTATCCCGATATTTCCTTTTTTAAAATGTGTCAGTTATTTAACTTATAAAAGCACCTCCCATATGTTGTATAATTGTTTTGAGCAGTCGTAAAAGTGATAGTAGAAAAACAAACAAAAAACTTCGTAGTTAAATTATATGGCTGGACTCCTGAAATCACATTTGCCAGTTTAATCATCAAGTAGATCATGATACTGTAAATCCCATGGGCTAGATAATCTACCAACTCTTTTGTTAACGTGTAACCGTATACCCCTGGCATTATGTGCTCATCTATGCTATTCTATTGAGCCCAGTTGTATAGTGCACTTTCACTATTTCTGCATTTCATTAACAACCAACATCAATTAACACTGATTTGTATTGACAGATAACAATCTCACTTACTTTCTTTCCCACTGTCTTTTTTCTGTTTGTATTTTTATTTTTTTTTTTGCAAAGGTGACCTGAGACAGTTGATATTGTGGTAAGTTTCTTTAAAAAATTTTTTTGTGCAATGGTTGCTCAGTGGTTAAGGCTCTGGGTTACTGATTTGATGGTCAGTGGTTCAAGCCCCAATACCACCAAGCTACCACTGTTGTGCCCTTGAACAAGGTCCTTAACCATGAACTGCTCAGTTGAATAAATGTGATAAATTGACACTCGTTTTTGATAAGGTATAATGTTGATGTAAATATTTGAGAATGCATTTAATTCATTTCTAATGTTAGGGGGATTAGACATAATCTGACATGGAATGCTCAAGCCATGGGTTTCACCTCGCATGGTTTACCGAGTCGGCCATCTTTGATGTCCTGTTCATCTTCAGAGATGGAAAAACACAACTTTAAACAACAGCAGTCGTCAAAAAAATCCAGACTCCTCCAGACTCAGTCATTACTCCATGATCAAACAGAATCAGAGCTGTCTGCCACTGCAGAGATCCTGGAGGCAGCATGTAATTCCTCTATTCCTGGCCTCACCGGTGTTTCAAACTTTACTGTGTTTCTCTACTGTAATCTTTTTGATGGAGCTGATGCAACACTGGACCCAGAGATTGGCCATGAAGTACCTGACCTGCATGTCAGCTGTTCTAATGCGGCATGGTACCTCTCAGCTGCAGAGGACGATTCCCTGTGGGTACATGTGTGCAGTGAATTCTTCACACAGAATTTCAATAATACAGTATGTGCCAACTCTTCCTTCTGGCTGCAGCGAGCTAATCAGGTATTAGTGATGAATTTTTTATAGGATATATGTAAAAAAAAAAAAGAACTCTTGGTTAATTAACACGTATGTCGTAACTGTGTGATTTTATTAGGCAGCTGTTACCAAGGACTACCATTACCTCAACCAATCAAGTATTGATGACCTTTGTGTACAACTCTCTAGTGAAGTTGCTGGAAGTTCTGCAAGTATTGCAAATGAAGACTGCTTAGAACTGCTTAGTGCAAGATCTCTCAGTGCACAGGATTTCAGGAGGTGTTTTCTGCCTAACAACTCTGCTTTGATATTAGCCCTGTGTGGCAATGCCTCATATCCATTAGTTCACTCTGGCTGGGCTGCAGAATACTGCTCAAAAGTCCTTAACAAAGATTTCCACAATGACTCCACAAAGGCTCTCTGTGATTTTTTAAATTGGACTACAGAACATTTCACCAACTCTGATCTTTTTGATCTCTGTGGAGACACCGCTGGTCTGAGGGATTACATTTGCAAGAATATGAGTCTGTATATTATGCTGGTTCCTAAACAACCCATGCTCTTCAACTACTGCAATGCCAAATCAGAACAGAAACAAGAGACCCAGTGTGTCCTCCAGCAGCTATTTAACATGCTCCCTGCACCATATGACTTTGACACTCATCAGCTATGTTTAAATCCTATTCCCATCCTACAGGAAGTGGTGTATAAGTTAAACCATTGTGACGGGGCTGTTGATGAACGTGTGGGCTGGCTGGCCACCATAAACTATGTTCTCCAAGTGTTAGATTTTGTTGTGGGGATCTCACCAGGCCTTGAAGAGGGGGAACGGGAGGTCCGCCAGGGCCTCAGCCAAGCTATTCTTCTGTCCAGGCTTCTGGACAATTCCTCTTTCTGGGCAACCCTCAGGCCTAATGCATCCATTAGTGTGCTCCAAAGTGTTGGTGTCTTTCTCAGACAAGAAGAAAATCTATCTCTTAAGGAAGATCTTCTTAGTTGTTTCAGTGTAAGTCATGTACAATTTTTATTCAAACTGATCAATGTTGGTAATTCTGCGATTCAGATGTGTTGTGCAGACTTAATTTACAGGATCAATTTGTTGTTCTGTTAATCTTTCAGCCTGTCTTGTGGGACCTCATTCAAAAAGAGGACAACTCCTCAGCACTGAGGTTTTTAATTCAGGTAGGGTTCTATCATTGCTACACCTGTCAGGCTACGAAGAGTTCAATACAGTATATTTACTATATACTTCTAATAGTCTAAATATAAACTTTACTGACACCACACAGCCAGACAGCATGGATGAATGAAATGATGTAAACTTTAAACCTAAATGTATCCATTCACACACCGATAACCTATGTATTTTTACTTCCATGGCTAGTTAATTTTGATTGAATACAAAGGTTTCCCAGGGAATGTGTGGATGGCCACCATTTTGTTATTTTAATAGTTCTGTGTTCTCACCTTAAGATGGTGGTGTTTACTTTCTCCAGATCACCTGGCGCCGGGGTCACTGACATTCATGTTCGGGAGTAAGCAGATGATTTCAAAAAGACATTAGAAAATTCTATTTAATTTCCAAGCGATATCACTGTATTTCTTGTTTATTTAATAGACCCCATAAGTGAATGGGCCCGTTGTAATGTGAGCTAAACTGTAAAAGACTTCAAACATGTTTCTAACTTGCTAAAAAAAAATTTTTTGTGGTAATGTATACTGTAATACAGACTCATAATCAATGGTATTCTTCTTACTGCCGGTCTAGGAATACCTCCAGATGCCAAGAGAAAGAATACGCTCTCTTGTGCTGTCTGCTGAAAAAGATGCAGTGAAAAGATTTCTGTCTCATGTTCATCAGACCTGGGACCAGCTCCAAGTCGAGACAACACAGGTAGATAGCTAGCCAGCAAAAGAGCTAATGCTTTTCCCATCTCCATTTGTTCCATTGAGAGGGTTCTGCTGTAAATGCAATTTGTTCTATTTATAAAACTTGTACATTTTTATTGTTTCTCTTGGCATCATTGAAAGGCTTCCCCAAAGGAAAAGGAGGCCATGGAGACTATGACCGCAGCCTTCATCCACAAATTCCCCCGTGTTACACCAGAGCTATTTGTCGATCTCTCACAGTTCATCCCATACATGTCTGTATCTGACATAATGAATTTCCCTGCATCACTGATTGCCAACGATAGTGTGTGAGTGAGCTATAATATTCTGCAAATATGCTCATAATTCGCAAAATATCTATTTTCATAGATATTTTCTTATAGGTTGATGGCTATTAGAGATCACAGCTCAGAGATGAAGTCTCCTCAGAAACAAGCCTTCGCAAAGCGTCTCCTACAGTCAAATGCCGTAGGGGATGTTTCCTCCTGGCCACCATACTTCCTAACCTCAGTTCTTCCCCTCCTCCCATATCTTCCTGTCAGCAACTTCCAACAGTTGACATCCCAGCAGGTAGGTAAGCAAACATCAGAATATTTTGCGTGTTCACACGAATCCTAAAGGTTTTAAGAGAAGAAAGGTAAAATTTGGAGGCGTATTTCACAGCTTAGCCCATTGGTTGAACTGTTGGCCAATAGCAGTCTGGACGCTGTGAGAGGGAAACATGTAATTCGCACCCTATTCAGCAAGAGGAAGAATCTTACAATTGATACAATAATGAGGTAAGTCACTTCCCTAAACAGGAAAATTCATTAAAATAAAGCCATACATCAAATAAATGAGCTGTTTTGTTTCTGTGACAGGTTAGGGATCCTAATATGCTACATGAATTCAGAGGAACTGCATCATTTTCTGTCTGTACCACCTGAATCACCTGCTCTGTGGCAACAGCTTGCACAGTGTATTTCAGACGGCCATGTCAATAGAAATGGCAGAGTAAGCCATCTAGATACAGTATATATTTATCACCTCTTTTATCTTGTTGTGTTCATCTTAAATGGATCCATGTTTAACTTTCACTAAAACTGTGGGCAGCATGGGAGCAGTGGATAATACAGTGAAGCACTGTGCAGGTTGTCTGGGGTTTTCCTCTGGGTTCACTGGTTTACTTTTTCTAATACTTCTCACAAACCTGTCAGTTGATTGGCTACTGTAAATGTATGTATATGTGTATAAATCACAGTCATTTTCTAACAAATTTTAAACTGGCAAGATATGATCATTAGTCCAACATTCATTTGTGAGGTAAACATCAACAACTCTTTATGTGTTGTGTTTTGACTTTTTTTCTCTATACTGTGTTAATCTCGCAAGGGAAAATATTGCCTCTGCATTGAACCCATCCAAAGTGAGCACACATAAACAGTTAGTACACAAACACTCGGAGCAGTGGGCTGCCACACACATTAGGGGCATCCAGAGAGCAGTTGGGGTTAGGTGCCTTACTCAAGAATGAGGACTTCTCACTCCCCAACAGCCGAACATTTTTCTTGCTGGTTCAGGAAACAAAGTCCCAAAGCTGCTTCTCTAACCATTAGGCAACAGTTGCCCCCTCGTGTATGTTACATTTAGTTGTTCTCTTTTGCAGCTTTCCCATTGGGTGTCCCATGCTGTCAAATCCCTTAATGCCAGCTTGTTGTCTTCTCTGGCGCTGACCTCTCTACATGGTGTATTACCCCAACTTGGTGCATCATTCCTGCAACCATTATCCTCAAATAATTTATTGGAGCTCTTCTCTCAGTCTGATATACCTACTTTCCCACCTGCACAGGTAAACATATAGTTTCCATTACGCCTAGTGCTAACAGATTGTATTTTGTTCAAATTTTAATCCTGGTCTCATATTTCCATTGCAGGCATTCCAAATTTTAACCAAAATATTCCAAGAAACAAATGTAAGTAGTGTCATAGGATCTAAAGTCTGGTACAAGTCAGAAAACCTGGTTTTCATGTTTCTTTTTCTGTTTAGATCAGTGCCAACACATTATGCAGGCTAAAGCCATTATTTCAGGGATTAGCTCCTGCCTTCTTGAAAAACCTGATTGTCCCTGACTCGATGAGAGCGGCAGATTGTCAATGCTGGAGCTCACTGCTGAGCAACCTGCAGCCTGCGCATCGTGCAATGGTGTATAATGCACTACAACAGGTAACATCAGCACTGATATATAATTACAAGGAGAAACATTCTTGCCATGAGGTGGACATGCTAACCAACCACTTAGTTGTAATATAGTCATAGTGCAATTTAATACATTTAAATCCTTACAAAATAAATCAATTACTGAACTTGTTCTGAAATTGTAACTGAAATCTCTGGGACTCAGGTAGGATAGTGTTCCCACCAAGTTTGGTGAAAATCCATGTATGGGAGTGGTCATGATTTTATCACAAGCAAGCTGACAAACTGACTCAGAATCGTCAGCAATTACAATACCTCCACCAAAATTCTGTTTTGGGGGAGAGGTGAAAACCAGTAGATCTGGCAACACAGCCTGATAAATATTAATAGTGTTACCAGGCATATTTTATCAAATGGTCATGGCAGTTTAGTTTTCCTTAATTACCGAGCAGTCACCTCTGAGCTAGCTAATGTAAAAATGGTTGGTACAAAAGGTTCTGGATCATCTGTCGATAATATGTACAATTGGTTGGTACAAAAGTTTCTGGATCATCTGTCGATAATATGTACAATTGGTTGGTACAAAAGGTTCTGGATCATCTGTCGACCAATAACACACTGCACCTGCACTGCCTTTTACCCTTCATCCCCCTGAAAAAACTGGCCACCGAGCTTGATGGACAGACGATCCTTCATCACATTCCTCTGTACAGAAACATGTCCTGGTCACCTCAACAGGTAAAACACAATTTATTCCCTGCATCCCAGTAATAAACAACAGTAGCAGATAGTTATACTAATAATGCCACAACCTCTGTCAGTTCTTGCTGGGCGGATCTGTCCACAACTAATGACACACTCATTTGCCGCATCTCATTGGATATGCTACAGATGAGACTTTGAATTCATGAATACGAAGTGCCTCTCACCTGCCATCAAGCAAATTGCGCTCACTGTGTTAGAATGGCTTGCATAAAAGAATATGAATTAGTAATGCATTAAAGTGATTTTGTCTCAGCCAAAAAGAGTATCGCATTCAATTTTGGTTGTCATCCAACTTCTCAAGTTTTTCATTCAACAGGCTCAGTTGCTTTTCAGAATGATTCAGCAGACTGAAAACGTCACCCGAGAGACAATGCTGTAAGTGACATTATTCAGTTGCATTTTCAGTACTGATTCAATTAGATAATTAGATCTTGGGGCTGATATGAAGTACATTTCCTTTAATCTCCTCTAAGACATACCCATTTGTTCTTTTTGAATTTGTTAACACGAAACAAATCTAAACATTTTTTTCTGGCTTGTTTCATTGCTAGCTGTTGATCTTCATGGTTTGTTTATTCTTGTTGCAGACATTTAGGCCGCATAGCAAGTGGCATGAGCTGTAAGAGCCTACAGCTTTGGGCGAATGAATCAGACTTCTCTGAACTGGTACGGTTTATTGCTGAGTTGCCCGGCGGATTAAGGCCAGCTCTGGTGAGAATGTGTGAAACAAGCTTCAATCCCACTCCAACAACTCACATTTATTGGCATCTACTGTTTTTCCGATTGCTATTCCAAAACAAAGTCTACTGCGCCGCCAAAGCAAATAACAGACGATTGAAACTGATAGTAATGAAGGCCTGCATTTTTATTTGCCAGTAAATAATAACATGTAAAAATGCCAGTGCCATTTTGTAAAATGAAACAATGCTTTAAACTGCCAAGTTTGTTTCAACAGACTAAGTAGAATTGGTTAATTATTGTGTAAATCAAACATAATTATATAAATCAAGGCCTGTGTGAATAATTATATTTCAGTATAGTAGCTACTTTTGAAACGATATCAACAAAAACATAAAATTAATTATGTTTTAACAGAGGAAGTGTGTGGTAGAGGAACTAAGAAAAAGGCCAGATATGGATCTGGATGGCTTTGACCCATCATTCATTGCAGGATTACCGTAAGATCACCCATCTTCTTTTCCGTTTGCTGCATTCTCCATCAAGTCTCTGATGTCCTCTGCCTCACTGTCAGACTTTGTCTTACAGCATGATGATGATTGAGCGCCTGTCCAACGCATCACTCTTGGCTGTCCTAAATCACATTCAAAAACACTTTATTGATTTCATGGAGCTTCCACGACACAAGCAGATGACCTTGGCTGAGAAAGCTCTTGATGTGCTTGTGAGAAAAATTGCTTTTGAAAACTTCTGCATGGCTAGTGTAATTTAGATACTGTTTCATGTTGTCATTCTTGTTGCCAGTTTGGGTATACAAACATCTTACACATGTTTGGTCAATAAAACATCTACATTTCCTGTGAAAAAGGTTCTTTAAGGGAAATTATGAGCACTTCAGATAATATGAAATATGAAATATCAGATATTTGTATACACATATTTTTATTCATGCTTTAGGACACCTGAGGAAAGTAGCTTTATCCATCATCTAGAATTAATTATTTATGTTAACATAAAACTGAACCATTATATTTCACAGTTAGTGTTAGTGTTTAGTATTAGTGCCTTTGAAATAGATTTTGCCACCGGCACTCCTTTCTAACTTAACTCATGTATCAGCATAATCATGTTTTTTGTAATGCTGGATGACATTAAAATTGCCATCGCCTCAAACAAAATTAAGTCTAGAGGTTAGTGTATTACTAGTGTAGCCTGTAATAAGCAGTAATCAGCAATTCAGCATACAGTCCAGCAGCTTGTTTTCACTGGTTTAGATGTACTTCTGTTTAATAGAGCCAGATTGTTTTCCTGTGTGTAAGAAAATAATTACTATGTTTGTCAGATTTCAGCAAAATGTGCAGTCCAACAACATCTCATGCTTTAATTCCAATAATTTTTTAAAAACAAAATTAGATGACTGCAGAGTATTTATAAACAGCGCCTTTAACTGGTGTGTTCACTACTCTGCTTCTCTGAGCTTGGGGACCCATGATTACTGCCCCAGATGGCCTCCTTCGGCACATGTTTCAGGATCAGTTGGTTTACTAATTCTGTGGAAATAAATAGGGTGCTGTGTATATTACTACACAACTGTGTAATATTTAAAAAGGTGAAAAATGAACCGAACATCATCTAATATCTGTCAGATAGCATAGAACATAAGGTCATATACATATTTTTTACATTTTAGGTTAAAGAATATAAATTGTTTTTATCAACTAGCCATGTACTCTGTAATCCTGACTTCATTTATCTTTTTCACAAAATATCCGAAATGTTTGTTCAAATTTTCTGTCAGATGATTGCTGAAGACAGAATTTCTGGGAGCTCCATGGACCTCCTTGGTCCTCTACTCTTCTTCCTGGACAGAGACACATTGTCTCAGGTGGACAGAGATGCCTTGAAGCTGCGTCTTGAAGACCTGAAACAATACTGCATACCTGCTGATACATTCAGAGAAATGGCTTATCTGCTAACAGAAAGAAGTATGCTTGGGTAGGTGATAATGTCCTTTACGTTAAATATGGAACATACTGAAGTAGAATATAGGATGACATCCCATAGTCTAACAAGTTTTCCCAGCTTTATTTCTTTTCTTTCTAAATGACAGCTCCAGATTTCCTCTCACCATATGTCTCCAAAATCCAAAACTATACAGATTTTGTTTATATAGTGAATTGTCTGGCTAGATTGCTTTAATGTGATTATCTAGCTAATGTTACGATTGCAAGCTAACTTAAATTAGCTAACATTTTTTTCCAGAAAATTTTGGGGAAAAGAGCCAATTCTGAAGTTAATAAATAAATACTTAAGTAAAGGCTTACATTACTGGTCATAAGCTTTAGAACACCTCATTGTTTTCAGTTTTAATGAAAATAAAATAGTTCAAGTCCAGTGAATGGCCCGAGAAGGAACAAAGGTAAGCAGTATGTCAGAAGAAAAGAACATGATAGTAGGTTTTAAATTGTGGAATATCCAGTACAGTCTCAAAACCTAAGCCCTTTTGTGCTGGTTAGGGATGAAGTGGGCTTAAGGGTGAAACATCCAACAAATCTAACACATTTGTGGGAACTTCTGCAACAGTGTTAGAAAGAGCTTCCAAAACAATGTTTGTTTTTCATCATTGATGAGTCAAAAATTGTGGTTTAATTGTGATAAACAGAGCAATTCCACAACTTTATTCAAGCTTTAACTACAACTGGAATTGGAAAAATTAGGTTAAAACTTTTAACTGATAGTGTATCTACAGTGGCTAGCAAAGGTATTAAGCCCCTTGGCATTTTTCATATTTTGTTGCCTTACAACCTGTGATCTAAACAAAGAAAAACTAAATAAATAAACAAAATAATCCAAATTGGTTAGTGAAATGTATAAAAGTAAACCTTAATGTATTCACCCCCTTTGCTCTGAAGTCCCTAAAAAGGATCTGGTGCTACCAATTACCTTCAAAATCAAATAATTCTTTATATAAATCCCACCTGTGTGCAATATAAGTGTCACACGATCTCAGTATATAAACACCTGTTTTGAAAGGCCCTGGAGCCTGCAAAACAACTAATCAAGAGGCACCACCAAACAAGTGGCCCCATAAAAACCAAGAAAGCTCTCCAAAAAGGTCAGGAATGACATTGTGGAAATGTACACTTCCGGGTTGGATTATAAATATCTATTCATTCATTCAGTTTCTGAATCGCTTATTCCTAATTAGGGTTGCGAGGAGGCTGCCGCCCATCTCAGCCGACTCTGGGCAAGGGCGGGGTACACCCTGGACAGCTCGCCAGGCCGATTTTAAATATCTAAAATCTTGAAAATGGAAACAATATGAAACCACAACAATCCTGCCTAGAGAGGTCTGTCCACAAAAACTCACATACAGAGCAAAGACGTCATTAATCAGAGAAGCAACAAAGAGACCAAAGGTAACCTTTAAGGCAACCATACAGTGGTCAAAACTGCAGTATCTGTCTTTAGGACCACTCTAAGACTCCACTCCACATAGCTGGACTTCACAGAAGAGTAGCCAGAAACAAATCAAAAAGCAAATTTAAAGTTTGCCAAAAGACATGTAGTCTCCCCAAACATATGGAATGTCTTCTGGGGAATTCTTGAGGAGCTACTGGGCAAAAATCCCAGTGACTAGATGTTCCAAGCTCATAGAGACATACCCTAAGAGACTTGCAGCTTTAATTGCTGCAAAAGGTGGCTCTATAAAGTACTGACTTGGCAGGTAAATAGTTATGCATGCTCAAATTTTCTTTCTTTCTTTTTTTAAGTTCTTGTTTGCCGCACGATAACAAATATGTTGCATCTTCAAGATTGTTGGCATGTTATGTAAACTGACTGATTAAATTTTCATTTTAATTTCATTGTAAGTCAACCAAATATGAAAAAGAATTTTACAAGCCAATGTAATTTATTGAACCCATTGACAACTTTCATCAAAAGGGTAAAATACATCAATAATGTATACATTCTATTTACAACTTGGTAGAAATGACCCAATTGGAGCCTAGAGCGTCATATATACTATATATAATATAATCATCTTTACCTCCTTTGGTATTAATAGGATTTGAAAACAATTCAGCATATTCACTTATAGGTAGGTACTAATAATTGAATAAATAAATAAATAAATAAATAAATAAATAAATAAAATAAATAAATAACGTGATTTGAATCTAATTTATAGAGAGCCTAAGTCCTGGACAGTAGGAGATGTTGAGCATGTAGACAGACTAGTGTTCACCCTGTCACCTCAACTGATACGCTCTCTGCCACTGGTAAGAATGAAAATAAAATAAATTTAAAAAACAAGATAATCGCTTTTATTTATACATCACTCAATCCTTGTTCTGGGTTATGACATTGTGTTGAAGGCCATGTCTCTATTAGGATCATTTAGGTAGAGACACCATCGAGCAAATCCTGCAAAGTCAGTGGCATTGGAAAGATACTGAGCTTGGTAAGGTATGTGGGGACCCAAAAGGACTAAAAGACAAGATTTACAGCTTAATTCACAAAATAATCAGAGGACGGAGATGGAGCAGACGAGGTGAGGCATGTTTACTACTTCAATATACTGCATCTATAACGAGTTATAATAATAAATCACTTGTGATTGATTATGATCTTATTCGAAAGTGCATTCATTTTTGTCAGAGCCAATTCCGACTTGTGCGGACATCAAAGGGACTTTTCCATCAGCATGGCGCTGGTATCAGCTCAATAGAATGAACAGAAGAGAACTGAAGGACTGTGTGGAGTTCCTGGGGCAGGATGGTTCTCTTGATGCTGAGCAACGCTGGGCACTGTGGACAGTATTCAGACCGGTTAGTATACCAATAAATAGCGAAATTGAAAATTAACAAATCGTCCAGCCAAAATTATAAGATACACTTTTTTCCTTTACATCAAGTGTACTTGACCAACCAAGCTATATATGGTGCCTGTAATTATTTTTTAAGGATAATGTTTCTTAAGGGAGACTATATAGATACCATATTAACCCATTAAGCCCATTACATATACCAGATACATATATTACCCAATTTATAATAAGTGGAGAGAAGACTAAAAGTTGATATGTGGTCTGTGTGTATGTGTTGCAGGTTTATAAGCCAGTGAGGGCTCTCAGGTCAGCACAGGTGTTGGAGCTGGGCTGTATCATCAGTGAAATGAGTGAAAGAGAGCTGCAGGCTGTGAACTTGTCTGACTTAGCTGTGGTGGCTCATCTTGGAAGCTTTAAAGCATGGAGCCCAAGAAAAGTGAATTTTATTTTTTCTGCATCACTGTATATTTATTTTTTAAAACAATTACATTATACATGCCTGTTTAAAAAAATACTGTTGCTATGCACAATTTTTTAGCCTAATATTTATGATCTCGCAAACAGTATACACTGTATGGCCAAAAGTATGGGGATACCTGATCATGCACACCCATATTTGTTTGTTGAAAAACCATTACAGATTTAGTCCACATATTGTTAGTGGAAAATCCTCCACATGAGGGGCAAAATTTGCAAAAAAATTTCAGTACCATACAGTGTGAACAGTGCTTATTTGCAAACCATTAAAAGTGGTAAATAATCACTCTGGTGCTCATTCAACACTGGTTGAACTCAGGGGATTTTAGATAGTAACTATGGGAATTTCTGAACATCCAGCCACAAGAACAATTATAAGGTCAGGAACTGTTGTAAGGTGCAGAGGTCTGGATTGCAGACAGCGTTCCAGTGAAGCTTTCCAAGCTGTTTGGAATTAAACCCCAGTCAAGTCTCTGTGCATGCCACGTGGGTTCTTCTACTACAAAGTTGCCAAACTATGGCTTTAGATTGGGAAAACAAAATAAAGTCTACTGCATACTAGGATAACTATGTCTTCACTGCCATGGTTAGCTGTACAGAGAGTACTTGCCTGCCCAACCCCTGAATCCCCTACCATAATATTCAGCTGCTCATATATTTATTTTTTTCAGATGAGAGCAGCTCTACAAGGATTCCTACGACGCCGCAAAGAGAAGCCTGAAGACCTTGGAGTGGCTGAGTTGGTTTCTCTTGGCAATCTACTTTGTGGCTTTACTCCCACAGAAATTTCCCGTCTAGACCCATTTAGCCTGAGGTTTGAGAAAGGATCAGTTCCCAAATTCATGACAATGATCATACTGTGCATTTGTGAGTTGATCAGAAATTTCTCTACTGTTTGTCAGCATGGCTACAATGTTTCTGAGAGAGACATTCCTCCCGTGCTTGGAACAGCAGACAGAGGCTCTGACCACTCGACTCTCCAGCCCTCTGGCCTTTGGACCTGTCAGCAGCTGGAGCTCTGAGATTTTCACAGAGATTGGGACTCTAGCAGGTAAAGGGTAAAGCATTCTGGGTCAAAAGTGTAATGAATCACCATTAGATTCTGTCTGTTTAGTGATAAAATACATATGAATGCCACTTTTCTGCATAAGCCACATCATGGCTGGATAAAAACAAATTCCTGGTTTCTCATCAGAACTTTTTCTACCTACATGTGGCACAACAGTCTCAGAATCACAATCACAGGATCTAACATCGTGTTTTGTGTTATTTTTACATTGTCTGAGGCATTTTCCGAGGTTTTGAGCATGGTTTTTCCAAAAAAAAAAAAAAATACATGGTGTGCCAATTTCTTGGTGAGGGTGCTGATGAGAAACCGGGAATAATTTTTTTTAACCTTATGTTATATTAACCAAATTATCATTCTAGAATATATGAATCTATAGTAGTAATCTATAGTAGCTGACAGCCAGTTAAGCTTTTAATTCATCCTTACTTGCCTTAATTTTTGTATTAGCTTAACTTGTTTCCTGTATAGTGAGTGAAGTTAAACTGGAGTCAAATTCCTTGTTTGTATAAACAAACTTGCCCAATAAAGCTGATTCTCATCTTCTAATTCTAACTTATTTTCCTTGAATGCCTGTATGTTGAATAAAAAGGCATAACATCCCTCTAAAGCCTTTGGCCGATGTAATCATTAGAATTATAGATGTATAAAACAACAACAACAACTCAATTTTAGCCAAATACCACTAGATATCAAGTAAAAATTTGATTGAGAAAGTTTTAAACAGGTCTGAAAATGACTGAAGTACTTATTTTTGCTTGAGGCAAACGTTATACATATTTTTTTCCTCAGTTGGACTAGATGACATGGTATTGTCATCCCTGGTTAGGGAACAAATAGAAGGGCTGACTCCACTGGCTATATCCCACATACCCCCCAAGAAGATGGCTGTAAGAATTTCACACACTATCAATGTCCTCTTTCCTGAGCCAGTATTACATATGGCATTTGCATTTCCAGGTTTTAACCAAATTTCATTCGGTTGCTGTGATTGTTTCAGGTGGTGTTCAGTGCGAATCAGCTCTCCTGGATGACCTCAGAACAGGCATGGGCTGTGACAGACGAGCAGTGGCAAAGACTGAACTATGAGCAGAAACAAGCATTAAGTGTGGCACTGTATGAAGGGGATGTGATACTTGGGCACAGAGGTCAGTCAGACTGCATTCCTATAAATCCAACCTAGCTGCTGACCTCAGTTTGTGTCTTTACCTTTGAACAAGAATGAAATTCGCAAAGAATGACAGGCATTCCTAAGAAAGGAATAAAACATCATGTGATGTGTCCTTAGAGAAAATAACCAACCATCCTAAAGTAAATTATTTATGATAACAGCACATCCTGAACATGTTTTATTTCTTTTATACCATTGTTATTTGCCAAAAGCTCTAGTAGTACATAGCACGTCTGCCTCACACCAAGGTCCTGGGTTCGATTAATCTAATCCTATTAGCGATGCGGTGAGGCTCAAGCCTACTCAGCCGACACTGAGTGAAGGTGGGGTACACCCTGAACAGCTCACCAGCCCATTGTAGGATCAGCACACATACACAACCATTCACATGCACATTTACACCTTGGGGCAACTTGGAATGGCCAGTTATGCCTACGTGCATGCCTTTGGACTGTGGGAGGAAACTGGAGTACCCGGAGGGAACCCACTCAAGCACGGGGAATACAGAGAAACTCCACACAGAAATGCCCTCACATAGCTTGGGACTAAAACCCAGGACCTTCTTGCTGTGAGGCGGTCATGCGCCAATTATTGCTTGTCATGTTGCAGAGAAACCTCAAAGCCCTTTGTCCTGTGACATTTGTTTTGTAGCTGCCACTATCAACAGATTTTCTATAATAACAGAATGATGTATTAAATAGTGCTGTTGCAGAACCACATATAGTTCAGAGATAGCATGTTTAGGGTGATGTGCTCTGTTGACTCCTTAGTTGATATATGTATTGGTCCCCCTGCCAAATTATCCTTTAACTGCAGTCACACCGCTGTCTGTGGTATTGCTTGTCATTGTAAAATACTGTGTTTGTCTCTGCAGGCAGGAACCAGGCTCCCTCAGTTTGGTCTGCTGACATCCTCACAGCATGCACACTCTTGTTAATCTGTATTGTGTTGCATACATTATAAACACCCATGGGAGTCTTACTCTTTCATATTTATTTCCTGTACTTGATTAAATTCTTAATTTTTTTGGATTAAAAACCAACTTCAGAAAAAGACTGAGGGCTTTGACATTGATCAGATGTTGCGCTGATCCTTTTGCTTTTATAATCACAGTAAACACACACACACACATCATGACAAGCCACTATAATTGAAATTTCAAAAGAAATATGACAGTTCCAGACAATACTTAGACCTCAGAAAAATACAAGCCTTTGATATACCCAGCTAATCATGAGTGTATGGTGGAATAATCATGTGTCTGCTGTACATTTTGTCTGAATAATCATTAATTTATCAATCACTCATAGCAATGTTATCCTCGTCAAGGTCACTGTAGATCTGGAGGCTAACTTCAGATCACTGGGGATGAAGAAATACACCCTGTGGTACACCACTGCAATGAAGGGCACTCTGCATGCACATTCACACCTAAAAGGAATGAAGTATAGACAATCCACTTACCTGCATGTTTTATGAGGTGGCAGAAAAGTATTGAATATGAAAAAGTGTAAAGAACATGTCAACTCTTTACACACACTAACCTGAGCTCTGGATCTCACGACCCTGGAACTGAGACAGCAACCATATCCACTGCCCCACAAGACCACCTACCTGGAAATATTTAGAAATAACATATTGCTGTTGTCATCCTGGGTCAATACCCGGGCCAATACTAATCAAACAGTTTAGAATAACACCCCCCCCTCCCTACACAGGCGTGGATTATATTTGTTTTGGCTGGACTCTTCATTATTCAAATGAATAAACACACACACACAAACACAAAGATGTTTATATATGTTTTTTCATTTTATTTATTTACTTCAGTGTATATTGATAAATTAATTAATTAATTAATTTACTCGATATCTCTCCAATTTTTGGGGGGGAGGTTGCAGTTCCCCGTGGGTCACTCATGTTCACTGAGGGCCACATCACAAAATTCCAAGGTCACCGAGGGCCTAATAATTACTAAACATTGATTTCACAGAGGGTATAAAATTTTATCTGCATGGCAAAATGATTAATTTGGGTATTTTTATTATTTTTCCACTTTCTTTTCTGACAACACTTGGCAGGGACAAGCTAGCTTGCAATATTTTCTAAGTCACGAGCTGTTTATTTGAATTAGGTTTCTGCCACCTAGGGGAAGGATGGAAGAAGAAGAATTATGGTTCATGATAATGGTTTATACAAATCATGTACGATAATCATGTTCTTTAAAAGCTCTCAAAAACTGAGTTGGCGAACCAGATTTGGCCTGTAGGCCTTGAGTTTGATGCCTGGAATGCCTTCAAATTTGAGCTTTCACTTATTAGTTATGATTTTTGTAATTTAAACTAAAATACTATTACCAATTTTGCATAGTTTCCCCACCAAAAGTAAAATTTGAGATTCGCATATGACGTTACGCACAATTTACTCCGGGATCAATAAAATATTCTGCTTCTGATACTGATTCTGATATATGCCAGTTGGCCACCAGTCATTATTATTATTATTTATTATTATTATGATTATGATTATTATAATTATTACTATTATTATCATATTGTTATTATTGTTTTCTTCATGTAAACACAATCCAACCAAACCCCAGCTAAAGCAGTTAGACTCTCCTTAGCTGATTGAGTCAGGTGATGTTAGTTTGTCTGCAGTGTGCTCTGGCCTTGTGGATAAAGGGTTACCTCCATCTGCCTTTACAAACAGGTGAGTCAGTTTCATCTCCTTTTTAAAAAGAAAGAAACCCGTCTCTTCTTTCAGATGACATTAAACTGGTTTTAAATTACGGCTCCCTTGATATAAAAAAAAATGTGTGTTTTGGTTGATTTAAGCCATAATAACGTGTAAAGGTCATTAACATGCATCCAGTAGATGGCGCTACAACACAGTAGGCGCTTCTTCAGTACTCGTAGGTTGCACGCTGCCTTTTTTTTCTCCTGCGCGTGCTCGTGTGACGTATTTCCTGAGGAGCGGCGAGTGGACCGCCTCTCCGTCCTGCTCTAGTAGAGAATTCTCGTATTTTTGTGTGTTTTTGTTCGTTTGTTTGACTGTTCTATGCTTTTTTTCTTCCTCGGTGACGTGACTATGTACGGCCAGCTATGTTGGCGTTTGGTTCAGACGGTGAGCCCGTGAAAACGTGCCGTTGCTCGTTAGCTGCGTCGCGTAACGGAAAATGGATCCAAAGAAAGCTAGCTAGCAATGGCAAAGTTTGTGTGTGGTACAGTAGATAGGTGCGTGTGGGTAGAGTTGGGAAGTAAGTAACGGGCTACAGACGAGCCTGTCGGAAGATTTGGATAACCAGGATAAGTGCTTTGTGGTGCTGTTTTCCATTCACTCCGAGTCGAGACCTTTTCTGAAAACACACACAGGGTTGTAACGGACGCGGTGAGGCGGTTGTGACTGACCCGACTAACGGAACTTCACAAGTGAAACATGACGCCGTGACCAGAGTCGGTCCTGCTCGGGCAGCTCCTCTAAGCTTGTGCTTTATTTATTTCTCGCAGCACAATACTCATGTTTTACCAGCTGCATCTACTCTTTAGATCCAGGAAATCCTGAACACGCCTGAGGAAGAGGTCTTATTGAGATTTAAAGGCAGGAAACTACACCTTTTTATTTTCTAATCATCACAGGCTCCAAATCGGGGAAAATACCAACGAAAAGCTTTCAAAACGCCAGGATCAACCCGAACAGATGTTGTTTAAGGTAGGATTTCACATCAGAAAACGACTCTGTTTACTTTTATTAATAATTATTGCAGTGTGTGTTTGTGTGTGTGTGTGTGTGTGTGTGTGTGTGTGTGTGTGTAGCATGTAGCACTGCATTAAACATGAGGAGGGGATTTGTGCATGTTTTGTTAATAATTTCACAAACTGCAGCGTTTATAAACTTTAAGCTTTTATTTGTGATTCTGTAATAAAGTTTAAAATGTATTATTTCATATATTTTGTCTCTAATTATATAAACGTATGTCTTTCTTTTTTGTTTCTTTTAACATGTCCCCAAAACCGAGACAGACTGGATATAATTTATTTATTAATTTTTTTAGCCCCCAGATCAGCTTATGTGACTCCTTTATATAAGCTCTTTTCCTTCTGTCTTGCCTCAAGCTTCCCGATGCTCAGTATTTAGAAGTGTGTGTGTGTTGGTCCTTCCTTCTAAATCATGACTCACTGGGAGTTTTAGTTGGAAAAACGAGTCGTTTGCTGCTTGTTTGTCAGCTTTCCTGGAACCAAGACTTGTAGAAATTTGCACTTTGGTCCTCTTTGTAAATACATCGCACCCTGTAGAGTGTTCACAGGCGTGTTTTGCTCAGATGATGTCACAAACTCAGGTGATGTCCCACACAGGATGTACTTTGAAATCAGTGAGCATTTCGCTTTAAAGGGCTGTCTGAGAAAGCCACCCGCCCTGTCTGCCTCAAGTTCGCACAGAAGTAAGTATTTTTATTTTGTCCAACTGTTATGTTGCTTACTTTTGTGTGAATTAATTCTGGGTGATGACAGTAAATTAAAAACCATTTTGGTAATATTTAATTTTAGTAGTTTTACAGGTTTGGTAGTAGTTTTTAAGGGTGTGATTAGTTTTGTTGTATAATTATTGCTGTGGCTGCTTTTGCTGTGGGAAGCATTTTATCTAAAACAGACAACACAACATTCTTTCTTTTGAAGCTTTGTGGAACTTTGTACAAAGTACAAATTTTGAGGTTGGGAGGTGTAACAATCCCCCTCTTAAATTGAGGGTTGGTGATATTTTAACCTCACAATAACAATGTTGTGTATATTTTGCTGTATGAATTTTCAGTACTAATTGGTCTGAATTAATTTAATATTTATTGCTTTATAATTATTATTATTGTTGTTATTATTATTATTATTATTATTATTATTATCATCTAACGGGTCTGGAGGTGTGCTTATTTTGTATTGAGAAAAATGTTCCACCATGAAGGATAGTTTCATATTTCTGGCTCTATTTCCTTGTTGTTTATGAAACATTTCATTCACAGACGCTTGTTTGTTCTATGCGGAATAGAATTTAAGATTAATAATAAATTGATTCACAATTGTAATTAACAAACTGGAATGTATAAATGTTGATGCAGTGACTTTCTTTTCTAAAAAGACATTTGTTTAATATTTATGGGAGTTATTACTTTGATAAAGGCAGGAGACAAAGCACAAGACTGGTTTTGGGTTTATTGCATTTATAACTTCAGCGACAACATGAACTGACTTTGTCTATTGGATGTTTCCTGATATTAAAGCTAACTAGGAACAACACATTGAATATTATATCCATTATATACATTAAATACCGCATACTCCACACACTACCCAGGGCAATTGAGAACAAACAATTCATCTTGGAAGGAAGTGGAAACAAAAGACCACAGTGAAAACATGCACAAATACACAGAGAATTCATGAAACTCCATGCAGACAGTAACTTAAGAACTCTGAAATGTATAAAATGATTTTATTGAATAGAATAAATTCTGTAGTCTTAGACGTGCTGAAGTAGGTTAGCCTCCTTAGGTAGTACCAGTCCTTAACAGAGTGCAACAGACCTTTATGTGCCATCGTAAGGGATTTTGATGTACGTGGAAACAACATTCCTTTAAGTTTCATGTTTTGGAGGCACCCTGCCTCCGTTTTATACCCCAGTTGTGCTCTAAGCATGGTCACAAATCGTGGAGCTCTGCGCTTTTTTTTGCATTGCGGAGATCATCGACATCATGTCTCAGTGTAAACCCGGACATCATGTGTCAGTGTCACAGCATTCGAATTGACTTCGAACTGATTTGAATCTGAAGACTTTGGTCGTTGCTTTAGAGATCACGGTGGACACCATCAAAGGATCAGGTATGCGCTTTACAAATACGAAGTGTTTGCAGCTAAAGTACGCGCCTTTCAAATCCTGCTGACTCGCGCTCAGAATACATTCAAAAAATAGTGCGTGCAACTAGTGTGAAAAGATATACCAGTCTGTTTTATTGTACTCTTACTTCCAACAACACGCTCGACATGTAAACTACTCGGTCGTTGCGGGATAAACAAAAAAATTCATAAAAAAATTTAACACCACATATTAGGGAAATGTTAAACTTCCAATTTCAGTTTCTAAAGTCATTCCAGAAGAAGCTTAAGGTTAAATATGAGTGTAAATCATCGCAGGTACCTTGTGGACTCGGAAAGAAACGACCATAATGGAATTTGTTCTTCTGACATAATGTCACATTATGGACAGTGTGGAACTCGATTAAAATGTATTGTGTTGTAATTTCATTCTACCAATTCATTGGTGAAAACAGTTTTTGAAACTGATGCGTCTTAAGGTTATAAAACACTCTTGTTTGCATAGGATGTCGGCATGTCACAATCTGGAAGCAGGCTCAGCGGCTGTTATTCACTGTTTGAAAACATTCACATACAAACAGCACACATCTCAGTAAGGTTGTTTATTTTATTCTGCATTATATGTGCAATATTGGAAACAGTCAAATCTGGTGATTGATTTCAAAGGGAAAAAATATTGACTCTCAAACTGTCACCACCCGCAGCCCGGGGCAGACCACCATTTCTGAGAACAACCCATATAAGTGAAAGGCACACTAAACCACATGGTTAAAAATGCACTCTTACTAGAGATCTATGTGACATTCATTATGACAGGTGACAGAGACGGATGCAACCAGGAGAAGGTTAAGAGCAGCACTTAAGATATTATCTGACTTTAGGTTGACCAGATCAGTATATAAGCTGCTGATGTATTCCATCTTAAACTGTGTGAGTAGATCTTATGAATTGTGATGACCATATTTGAACTTGTATTAAATTCTTTCCAGAGTAGAAACATTACTGTTTACTAGTGTTGACGCTTGATTTTAAATTAGGGCAGGAGCCACATGGTTTTAGTTTTCAGATGTCCGCATATTTTTGGTCATGTGGTTTATGCTGCTGTTTTATGCAACTCCTCTTTCTTTTCTTCAAATGAACTGACCAGTAACACACACACAAACACTCATCTAAACTTGATAAATTAAACATCGGCTGCTGTTGCTATGTTGCCTTAACCCAAATGTGCTCTTTTGCTTGTAGTGAGCGTCTGGGTTTTAGTAGTGTGGACACACCAATTTTTACGAGCGATCTTGGAGTTGATTCTGCCGTTTCAGACATGAACAGAAACCATAAAACCCAAAACCGATCTTTGTAAAACCCCATCTTTAGGGCAGGATCTTGCGCTAAATAGTTTCACAGTAACATGACAGGCTGTGAGCTTTTTAAAATTATCTTCAAGGAAGGAGAACTAGTTCTGTGTGTGAGGAAAGAATTTTTTTAAAGCTACGTATTGTATGTGCTGGCAGGAAGTGACCTGTTTCATGACACATGTGAAACTGTAAATGGAGATGTTTTTCACCGGCAGTAATATTCTGGAGAATTTTTAATAGAAGCTCTACTCAGTGTTCTTGGCATGCCTTAGCTAACAATGATGTTTCAGAGCTTTTTTCAGTATATAAGATTTCTTTTTCTGTTTTTGAATTTCAAAACTAATTTCTACTAATCTTTGTTTGGCAGTAGTTTTTCAAAAAAATTACCTCTGTGGTAACGGAGAGAGTTTGACGCCTGGCAAGCCTCTTTGCACAGTTACATGGCACGGTCTGTTCTTATATTTAGTCCGACAATACAGTAAACTGTCAGTCATCATGATATTGAACCCAGGATATCTCCACACCTCTTCCCCCCCTTTACCCGCTCTGGTAACACACACACACACACACACTACATAATTCCAGTGTCTATGCTATAATGTGTGTGTGGGAGGGGTGGTTTTCTTATTTGCTTGGATTTCTCCTGGGATCAAGTTGAGCCATAAAGCTGATGAATGTGTATTTTGAGGAGTCTTCAGGCAGAGTGCTTAAAATGAAGGATTTTTAAAAATGTTTTTATAATGGCTCTATTCTCTTGGTTTACTAAAGGAAAAACGGCTTATTTAATCACACTGTGTACTGTCCTTTGAAAATACTGTTTAATTTAGGCATAGACATAAAAATGCTTTTGAAATCTACCCACTTTGCACCTGCCTGAAGAAATTGACAAGTCTTTAATTGTATTGTAAAACTAAGGACTGAAACTTACCTTCACAGTGATCACAGTTGCAAAACCTAATAAATGCCACAAACTGACTCGAGTTATTCATGCTACAGTGTGCACTGAATCCTAAATACTTTTTTCAAGAGAACAGTTATTGTCCATTCACATTTTTACAGCTGATATGAAATGCCAATGCAATTCTTGAACACAGCCTGATTAAATTTGTTTAGCAAATCAGCACACAGCAGTCAGTTCAGCTATTTCAAAATGACTATAACTCTGTTTAGTCAAAGCTGTGCTGATGTAGTCATCCGTCGTCGTGATGCTCTGCTGTAGACATCTCCATATGCTACTTCAGTAGATATCGGCCAATCCTAATTTGCATCCATATGGTAACCTCAGCGGTGAAAATCTCTGTTGCACAAATGGCGCTCATCCTACTGGTCCAACAGGCTAGCCGAGTACTCAACTGGAAGCCAACAATCATAGCAGGATTCTGGCTTCATACATACATACAGGTTTATCTCTGCATCTTGTAGCTGCTGCCATTTCCTACAGTAAGTGCTACAATATCTGGCACTGGTTTCTGAAGCACCACCACCACCGATATGAATAGCTTTTTATTTAAGCAAGTTTGAGCTGTATGGTAAGCTGTAGCACTCTGTTTACCTTTTATATATGTAAAGAAATTTTGGATTTAAAACTCTCTGTATGAGGATTAGTTAAAAAAAGTCTCACCATGACCTTGTCCTGAGCTGGGCAGTATAAAGATTAAAAATAAACCAAATCACTAACTTAAAATGGCATTTTTTTTAACTGTTGCTCTACAGCCACATCAATCAATTTGATTGACAAGCAAGCAATTTACTAAATAATTAGTTTGTCGTAATAAGATGTTTGACAAATGTGTGGATTTAAATGCATTCTTCTCTCGATGACTTTATATAATCTGTACAAAACCAAAAATAGACATTTTCATCATTCATAGCCAAAATTAAACTGTGAAACAAAAAATATCAAGGCCTTTAAGTAAGATATAACTCGAAGCAATAATGTGAATTATTTTTCCCACCAAGCAGGTTTCCAGTTCTTTTGTAGTGAATGCTTGAGACATTTAAAAACTTTTCTATGCTATGCATTGTAGCAAACCTTTCCTTTTTAAATGTAATAGTTTGTTTTTATATTATTTTTGCTTTCTTTTTGGCTCCTTTTTTTTTTTACTCGGTTCTTATCACTCTTACAGCTCTGTCTTAATACAGCAAATACAGACAATCTTTTTCTGTGATTAGTCAGTTCCTTATACAAGCCACAAAATGTACGTTGCAATGGAAATCTGTTGAAATTTTTTTCTGCAACTTACTTGCTCCTATTGGGTCTTTTTGTGCACCATGGTGCAGAAATTGTTGAGCTTATTTTTAATGTCATGGTAGCCCTTGTTTCAATCTGCCATGACTTGTGTCTCCTCAGAAGATGACTCTTATATTAGAAATAATTTTTTTTTACTTCCAGTTAAAGTATAATAAGTTCTTTGTTTGCTTTGTCATGCAGTATGTCAAGTACACAAAACGTAAAACAGGTAGAGCCAGAGCAGAACTGAAAACATATGTTGAATGTGGCTGAACTTATGTCAACATTTTCATGTGTGGTGGTGGTGGTTGAGGGGCGAAATAGCTGTCCAGTTGTTTGCAGGATACAACACAAATGTTATCTTTGGCTGAACACTTTGTCACTGCATAATTTAGTTTTAATTAGTGACTGGGACTAAATAAAAAGGTCTGTACCACAGTTGTGACACAAACACCCAGTAATTCATGCCATTATGAAATAAATGATCTATCAGCCAGTCCCTGCACTCACTGAGCAAAAAAAAAAAAAATTCTGTGCACCACAGCCATGCAAAAAAAAAAAACTCCATTCCTCTGTGGTCTGACCCAGTGTCCCACCCGCAACATCACTGACTTAGTGGAAATGTGGACCATGTGTTGAGTAAATCCAATCAAGCATGTTTTACGATGTTAAATAACAATATGGAAATGAATCAGCCAAAGTATTATAGCTTTCACAGTAAGAGAAATGCTAGAGGCATTAATAAACTGGTACGGTTTTTCGAAGTCTGGATTCTAGATTCAAGATATTTTCACCTGCGACAATGTAAGTTTAGCTGCATCTATTCTTTAACATGGTGTTCCAACATTAAACAGTCTGTTCATTTAAGGAGTGAACAAAGTACATTTTCAAACTGCAACAATAATTTTTTAATAGTTTTTGGTCCCAAATTTTTGTCTTAGTTTACTAATATTAAAAAAGAAATAATTATTGTTCCTAATATTAGGAGATGCAAAATAAATAAATCAACAAACAAATCAATATGTATATGTGTGTATTTGTATTGGTTGAGCGTTAGTCTGCATATTTATCTGACAAAACTCAGTGGAATGTAAACTACTATTAATTGTCAGAGTGGAGCTGGATAATAATTTAATTTATAGAGTTTTATATTACTTGTGTAGCTGGAGACCAATTTATATTGTGAAAATAAAGATTAATTTATACCACAGAGGTGGAATAAAATGAATATTGAAGAGATGGAGATGAATTTACTTTTAACAGGTGAATGGTCCTGAAATGCACAAAGTGTATTTCTGCTGCCTTGTATAAAGTTACTTTTTGTTTGCTATTGTGTGTAAGTTTAGCTGCCTTCATTGGATTATTGTCACTTCTTAGTGAGGAACTTATATCCTCTGGCTGGTTCAATATATTAGTACTTCAAGTGCAGCGTCAGTCCTGTGTGTTGCTGATGCATATCAGTATAATGTATAGAAATTTTACTGAGTTGGACATTTCCTTTAAACTTTTTATACACCTCAAATTTTTTTAGGGCCATCACAAAAAGCAGCAGGAACTTGTTAGTGTATTTACTACAGATGACAATTTAAATGTTCTGTATTTTTTTGCAGTTGTAAAAAAAAAAAAAAAAAGATTTTAAATTTGTCCTGTGTCTTCCTTCCTGCTACCCGATACATTGTTTGATATAAAAGTACATAGTTAAAAGGTAGTAAAGGTGTGATCAGTTGATAGGAATATTTTTCTAAATAAAAATTTTAAAGGATTTACTTTTTAAATTTGTAATCAAGCTATTTAGCTAATTGTTACTTGATTTTCAGAGATGAGACACGCTTAAAGAATTAAAGTACTGTGGTCAATTTTTATTATTAGCTGCTAAACAATCCTTACCCCTTGTCAAGTATGTGTGAGTGCTGCCACACTACTCCATCAGTCAGGCGTGGGCAGTGAGATGTTGCCTTTTCATTTGCTGTTCCAGCCCTGATAGTTATGAGAAATCTTGGATTGGATGGGCTATTTTCTCTAAAAATAATATTGTTGCTCATCTGTTGTTTGCTGAAGACCACATGGACAAACCTTAAGGTTACTGGAAGAATGATGAGACCAAAATAGAAGTTTTTGGTTTGAATGAGAAGTGTTATGTTTGGAGAAAGGGAAACACTGAATTCCAGCCTAAGAACCTTATCCCATCTGTGAAACATGGTGGAGGTAATATGGTTTTGGCCTATTTTGCTGCACCTGGACCAGGATGGCTTGCCATCATTGATGGAACAATGAATTCTGAATTATACCAGCAAATACTAAAGTAAATGTTAGGACATTTTTCTATGAACTGAATCCTAAAAAAAAGTGGGTCATGCAGCAAGACGATGTCCTAAGCACACAGGTCAATCATGTTTTGGAATGGTCAATTCAAAGTCCTGACCTTAATCCAATTGAGGTGTTGTGGGATGACCTGAAGGGAGTAGTCCATGCGAGGAAACTTGCCAACATCCCAGAGAATGTTTTCTGTATGGAGAAATGGGTGGAAGTTCCCTTAAGCCGACAAGCAGAACTGATCCACGGTTACCGGAAATGTTTATTTGCAGTTATTAGTTATTATAAGGTTCACGCCAGATACTGAAATTAAAGATTTACGTAATTTACCAAGTGCTTGAGCGAGTGTGTGTGCACGCCCATGTGAGAAAGACAGATTTACTTTTTTAACCACACATACCAACTTAGAAGCATGTATAAAGTAGGCAAAGTCATGGATGAAGCCTCGCTTTGAGGCTTGTATCATTTTCGGGTAAGCGTAACGAATGAAGCCTCGCAGCCTATTGGTAAATAGGGATGTGAATCGAACAACAACTTACAATTCAATCCGATTCCGATTTTTGGGGTGACAAATCGATTCTTGATTCAAACCGATGTTTGACTTAAAACCATTACAAACAAAGGGAGCTAATTTTACGAGTAACTGCATTCTTCTATAAGCCAGGAACAACTCTTCTATAAGAAAGAAAGAAATTATATTACTAGACTGGTTTTGTAGATGTACTGATCCACTTTGCTCGTTCAGAGTTGGTTGGGAGGTTAGTGAAGTTTCTGCTCCATTAGTGAAGCTGCTCGGGGATTCGCAATATTTCTGAAGTACTTGACTCTTATTTTGCGCACCACATGTCATGCGAAGCTTACGGAGCCCCTAAAGGGACACGGAAGGGGGAAAAAAAGGATTTGTTTCTCGTGCGCACGAGAAACCTATCATTTTTTTTTTTTTGTTCCCGGTGTTTCTTTAGGGGCTCCATACAAGCTTTTTCTTAGCTAGACATCATACAATCTGAAGTGCAAGCATTTGCCTTCAGTGAGGACCGTGCTGGCTGTATTTGTTTTTCCTAGTTCATATCAATGTTAGGCTAAAAGCTAGTTCTGTACCCGGCACTCACTGGAACAATTCACGACGGAGGCCGTGACTGGATAAATGGTCTTGCGTTGTAAGTGCTCGAAAAAGCGTGTTCTTAAAAATTGATTCTTGAAAATTTTAATTGATACTGAATGCTCATAAATAAGAATCGCGATTCAGTTGTGAATCCATTTTTTTCTGGCACCCCTATTGGTTAATTTGGTGAATTGTCCCATATACAAAGAAAGGCAGTGTGATTTATGGGGTTTTTATGACGCCATGTTCAAACTGAGGTCATTTAGGTCATTACAGTTTCACAATGGAGCCTGTCCTAAAAACATTCACCTTTATGGCAACATTTTGCAATGTATTTGCAAATAAATTAACTTTTTTTCTTTTTCTGTTATTAAACCTATTTTAATATTGGCAGTAATTTTCTATATTTTCCAAAGTTGAAAAGTTTCATTATCACATCCAGTAAGTTTATTTGAGAAAGCTAAAATCTGTGTTGTAAAGACACTTAATAATAACTAAGCTACCAGAGATGGTGCTGAACAATTATTATTAAAAAATGAAGAACAGGTATTTTATTTTTTATTTAACAACACAACAGTGCTTGTATTCTTAGTCGTCCGAACATGTGATTTAACCTAAACATTTAAGTATTTTAATTCTTTTTTTCTGAGCTTATGGCATATATGTAGTACTTTTTGTAAAATGTGTATTCTGTAGATGTTTCTATGCAGTGCCTAAATCTTTATATCAAAAGTCATTGCATACTCAGCAAGTTAAGACAAGCGATGCGAAAAAAACATGCTTTTTGCATATGCCCCCACCCCCCTCTAATTTTAGTTTAACACACAGTTGCTTTGTAAGAGTTTTAGCATGTGTTCATTGTTTGTGAATGACCAAAAATTAGTGCGTGACTCAGTTCATTAGGGTGTGAACTTTTTAAAGTAAATTCTCGCAAGTCCCTTTTATCCATCACAATTATGGTATTATAAGTGGGTGTAACGTTGTTGATGCAGTAAACAGCAATTATGTAGAAGTATTTCATGAAACATTGTGTACACTTGTTTTGATTTGTCATTTTGTGTTTTTTTTTTTTTTTTTTAACCACCCGTAAATTTCAAAATATTTAACTCTCTTAGCTGGTGCAGCATCAACTATTTGTCAGTCCAAAAATAGACATAACTCCTCACTGTTTTTTTTGCTACTTTTGTTACTTTAGGTCAAATTTCACAGCCAGAGCTGAGGAGCATGCGCAGAGTTCCAAATACAGTTTAAACAGGTTAACATGCAATAAAATGCTAGACAAGAGTCAAGCTATATGTGCCAGTTAGTCTGACTTTTATAAAGTAAGTTAAGTACAATTTCACTTAGACTAACCTGTTAACACATATTATATGTCCAGTAATAGTCAGACTAACACAGTAATGTCCAAACAACAGAAAATAATTCCTGGGTTTGGGCTTTTCTGTGTGGAGTTTGCATGTTCCCCTATGCTAGTGTGAGCTTCCTTCGGGAAGACATGCACACCAGGCTGATTGGCTGTTCCAAATTGCCCCTAGATATGAGTGTAAATAGTTGTGTGTGTTGGCCTTGTGATGGGTTGGTGAGCTGTTCAGGATGTTCCTTGCCTGTTCCCCCCTCCCTGCCCCGCCCAAAATAAAAAAAAAAAAAAAAGAGAGATAATGGCATTTTAATTTAGGTTCACTAGTGTTATGCATGACTCACTTTGGATGTCTCTCTCTCCCTCCCTCCCTTTCTCTCACAGGTAATTTGAAAGCTTTGCTGCATTTACTTTGTGTGCACGTATTAAAGGGCTTAAAGACCTGAGGTTTCTGTGACCTCCACCCTGTCTGATGGAGCTGTGCCTGGCCTGCTTGCCGCTCGTCACACTGCTGACCCTCTTGACCTCTGAGGTCACGCCGTCCCTTGCCCAAAAGGTTTACACAAACACATGGGCCGTCCATATCAGCGGAGGAGAGGAGGAAGCCAACCGCATTGCCCAGAATCATGGTTTCATTAACCTAGGCAATGTGAGTACAAGTACTAATTATGTGATGTTTTGGCACGGCTGTATTTCTGAAGTAATGATTGTGATAATGCAGATGTCTGATGGCATTTTGTAATCAAGCCGTAATCAACCTCTGTGGTCTTGTTCAAGTATGATAAACCCAAAGTTTGATGCAGTCTGACACTGACTAAGCCCTCAGACTGACCCACAACACGCCCTCTTTGAAAATCAGACAAATGTTTTGTTTCTGGTGTTCGCAGCATAGCTTGTTGCTATAAACAATTTATATACTGTCATCTAAAATAAATTAAACTATAAATCAACTGATTAAACTCTAATGAGGTGGTGTCTATTTACATTTGATATGTCATTGTGTAATTTCAAGTTCCATATTTGGTTTAGACTGGTTATGTGGTCACAGTTATACATGGTGCTTTATTAGGTTCTTGTATTGACTTTTATAAGTCTTTAGTCCCTTTTGAGGTATGACAGATTAGTCAGAAGGCCCAGCACATCGTGAGGCACTAGTGTGCCCTCCCCAAAAAAAGTCATTAAACCTTCTGTTTACAGACAGCTTAAAAAGCCCAGAGGGAAAACTTAACTATGCAATAATCTCTTTAGTTGATGCGCTGGCATTGTCTGACCCAGCTATTTAACACTAACAGCGTTTATGATTTCTAATTTAAATAAATGTCTTCTAACAACAAAAAACAATCACCTCTTTAATGATTGTATTTTTTATGTTGTTAAACATTTTAAGTCTGTTTATCTGATATCTGCTGAACAAATCCCTGTGAAAATAAGGTTGCTGCCATAAAACAATACTTATAAGTATTATAATACTTATAAGAACGTGCACATTTATACGATCACAGGACACACTGCTGTATGAGCTACGCAAAAATAATGCACACCGTCTGAACAATCAGGTCCAGGCATTCCGCATCAGTGTAATATGATGGATGTTGGCCATCTTGAAATCTCAGAATAATTAGATTAATCTTGGATTCCCAATCTTGGATTCCCAATTCCCAACTGCTTTCTGGGCACTGCCATGTGTGGCTGCCCAGTGCTCTGAGTGTGTGTATGTTTGTGTGTGTGCTTATTATGGATGGGTTAAGTTTAGAAGTCAAAGTTTCCCTTATGGGATTAATACAGCATAAAATACAATAAAAAACCAACAGCAACAAATCATATAAACCTGGACTTCATGGTCAGGTTGCTAAACCAGATGGGTGTCAAAGTAAAGCTACAGCAAATGCTGCAGCATACGAAGACATCCCTGACATGAACCCAAATGCGAATATGGCTGCGTGAGGTGCGTGCTGGTCCGGTTCAAGGGGCACAGCTACCCAAAACAACGATAATGGCGGAGTGCTATGTAGATATTGAAAATGTGTAAATTTCTGTGTACAAAGGGGGTATATAGTTAGGGAAAAACGAAAGGAGTTAGTGGTCCTTGCTTATGCACTTACGCTTGTAAGGTCAAGACAAAGCAGGAGACAAAACATGACTACAGGTCATTGCATGAAATCCAAGATGACTGTTGCCATATGACAATTCCCAACCCATTAAACTGTTTTATTGTGAGGAAACAAATCAGAAAATCACAAATCAGAAAATGGCCTCCCTGCATTTGGATGGACATTAAACGTATTTGGTTCATCATGATGAACAGCAGCTGTTGATGTGGCTTGATTACAAAGATGTGTCACTGATAGAACTGCACTGTTCATGTGTGCTGTTTACTTGAAACATGCTTCTTATTACAAGTTAATTTCTTAGCTTTAAATTGAAGCTTTATGTATACTGCTAGGGGCCTAAACTTGTATATTTATGTTTTTAATATAACTCACTTTGCAATAGACGTATTTCTGTGAAGGTTTGTGTTAGGTTCTGTAGGCATATATAAGGTTTAAACAAGAATTAACCTCCATTATATGCTGCTGTTAGAACCAATTGAGTCCTATTTAGGGCCTGCTTAGTTCTTTTGGGAAAGAGTTAAAAAATAATTTACAGGTTGATTGAATTCAGCTAAGGTCCCAACATACATTTTAAAGTTCTGTGGGCATAAAATCAGTCGCCTGTGTTGGTCCATACAGGCATGCATGAAGCCTACTGGTTTTAAGTGATTGTTTTGTATTAGTTTTATGCTAATAAAAATAGGAATATAATATGAAAAGATATAAGATTGCATCAACAAACTTTGTCTGTGTGATAGACGGGTGTCCACACATCTTTGGCCATATGTTGTAGGTTTATATTTAATCCCCCTTTTTTGGGAATACTGTATTTACAGAGTTACTGTTATGCTTCTGTCTTGGTGTGTATTTGTATACTGACATGCAGATGCTGGGTGGAATGATGTAAAGTCTCCAGGGTTAAGTAATGACAAGCGACTAAAATGTTTTGATTCCAGGTACCTCATAACGTTTCAAACATGAAACACAATCTTTATTCTTTACTGCAGAACTCATGGCAGCTGCATTCCCGTTATTTTTAGCTGCAGGATATGGTGTTTTTCATATCTGGGGGTTGTGTGTGTTGAGTCTTTCCTCCAGCCCAGGTTTGCTGTATCAGTGACTGGTTTCTGTTCTCAGAATAGATGACAAGTTCAAGCCTCTGTGTACCACTGTTGACTGAAGGTTTTTTCTGTTGCTGTTATTTGAACAGTGTGTTTGCTGTAGACACACACTATCCGATCTCTTACCTCTTACTAAATCAGAATAACTCCCGAAGGAGACTTTGAACTGCAGATAGTACAGCAGAGAGGAGAAGCCATTACACAAGTACTCATTCTCTTCCTTCCACCTGTTTATGGGGAGTTCATACATTTATAGTTTTCCTAAAAGTATGGTTTGATCACAGGGTGGCTGATGAAATGCATAAAACATTTTCCTGACAGTGTGTGTGTGAGAGAGAGTGAGTGAGTGCGTGCATGTGTGCGCACTATTTTTAATAAGTGTAGCTTTCTTTACAGCCATGTGTGGGATGAGTGGGCTTAAAATGAAACTGTTTATTATTTATATATCTTTTTCTTTTTAAGTTTTTACCCAGTTTCTTTTCAGTTTCAATTTCTTTTAAAATGTTGTTACGCGCAACCACTCTTGACCTTTTGAAGAATTTATTTTAAAACTCTTCCAGGTGTGTAAAGTTGGGTATCCTTTGTTTTTCCATACCGGTCTTAAAATGGTATCTGATGAGTTACTTTAAAAAAAGCACAAAGCAGAGGCTGATTACTTAAAAACATGGATTTATTTTTATTTCTACGAGAATTAAAATAAATAAATAAATAACATGATTGTTTAAAACTGTTCATGTGGAAAATGGCTTGTCCTTCGTGTCCTTGAGGCATTGTGGCTGAGGGGTTACGGCGTTCTATGAAGCTATTTTTTTCTTACAGCTGTTGCTTGAATTATTGAATATTTATCTGTAAAATCACAGAATTTCTGGTAAATCAACACAGTGTCTCTAAATTCAAATTCTATTGTTTATGTCCACTTTGAAAGCAGATTTTAGCCTGTGAAATACAGATTTCCAATATATAAACCAACCTGGTAATCCGAATTGAGATGGTATGTGAAAGGTATATTTCCTGTAGTGGAGCACCATGCTTAAGAGTACTTAATGGTACGTCTATTTTCAAGTGTACACGTGCACAATGCCAAAATTTAATCTCTTAAAGGGGATTTTTTATTTTTCAAATGCAAGAATTCAAGTCTGAAATTTGTTTCAGCTTATTTGTCTTATTTGTTCCTGTAATATAGATTGGCAAGGCCCTGTAAGTTGATTTGCTTTGAGGATAATATGCTGAAGATGGATTACCTTTGTATTGTAATTAACTGTGTAGATTACTTAAATTTTCTAATAAGGTCACTAATATTAACACCTTAAATATGCAGTTGATTTTAAACATTTCATGCAACTCCTGATACCTCAATTCTTTCAAGTGAAATACAGCTATGCTTTCAGACTATTAGGCTTCAGGCATTTTAACAATGCTTAAGTTAGCTTCTAGATAATGGTAGGTGTCTGCTGCCATTGCAACAGTAAATGTGCTTGTAATATTGCTGGTTTAGGGTACCAGATGGCAAATATTTCAATCGACAGCCAAAAGAAACACAGGAATCTGCATTCTAATTCAGGCCAGTGCATATAAATGAAATAGGTTTTGGCACCCAGCCCTGAGCTAAAAATATTACTTAAAATAACAGTGAGATCAATTGTAAACAATGACATTTCAGATTTCATTTTTATTGTATTTTAATGGAGTAATTAGCTATGGCATCTTAGCAAAACATGCCAGGTACAGCATATGTGTGTGATAAGTTTGGGGTAGTGAGTAATTGATTTGGGTCCTTCCAAGTCAATATCCAAGCAGATATGGATTGTACCTGTGGGGGACATTGTGGCAGGCAGATGATCCCTAGCCTATTCTGTGTCGCCTATGGTTTTACCAGTCAGGTTTTTGCAAGCATTAAAAAGGTTTTAACTTGGATGCATGACAGTGGACATTTTCACAAAGCAGCTCTATAGAAAGTGATGTTGTCATGTACCACTTACCTAAACATTGCTGCAGGCCAAGTACATGCCTTCATGGCAGCAAAATTTCCCAATGCTGACTTCTGTGCCTTGCCACACTTTAGAAATTGTTCACTCTACATGACAAAGGCTTCAAGTCAGATTAAGCAACTGTGGGATACACTCTGTAAAGTTAGGTCCACACTTTGCAACTTTAGAGCAAGTTTTCCCATATTCTCTTTACTGAGTTTCTTTTCCATTAAAAATTACTTATCTACTCATGTTTTAAAAGCTTAACCCATGTTCTCCAGAAAAATCAGTAAAAGCCTTTGCGAAGTCCTTTAGTTTACTTAAATACTCTATACTATTTATATAAGATTTCTCTACTTGGAAGTTTTAGCACTTATGTTAAGTTTTTGACAGAAAAAAAGATCACATGAAACGGTCATTGATTTTGAGGAGACGTAAGGATTTAACCTTAAAATATGCATATTGGATGACCAGATGCACTATATGACGTAAATGATTTGTGGGTACAACATGCAGACCCAGAGCATATGGTTGTATGTATGTGGATGCCTGTATAGCCGTATGAGCCATGAAAAATGAGGCCCCTATTTTCTAAAGTATGGAGCTTCCCTATTAGGCAGATGATTTTAATATCCTGGCTGATTGATGTAAGCGTACAGGCATCACTTGCATGCATACATTTATAAAAGTTTTGTAAAAGACTTGTTTTTCTTTTGAGAGCAAATTAACAAAAATCTTAATATGTCACTTCATTTTGCTAGGACCATGTGATCATTACTGAAAATCCATCACCTCTATCCTCTAGCCACCAGTTATTTCAAAATTCCCTAAAGCTATAAATAGTGAGGACTGTAATTTAAAAAAAAAAGAAAAAGGTTTTTTTGGCTAATTATAAAGGTTATAAAGCTTCTGGCATTTTAGCTGACATGATCTGTATGCAAAAGCTTCATTTCATACCAGACATGAATGTGCCTGCACCTAGACTAAATTAGTGGTTTTTTTTTTTTTTGGCTAGGTCTTTTCCATGACATGTTTTATTTCTATTGGAAAGATTGTTTGTGTGTTTTTTCCATATTTTCTGATGGTGCCTAAAGAGAGAGAGTTACTGCTGACGCATTGCTGCATGTTTTATCACTCGATTAGCCTTGAGAATCCAAATGTTCATGTCCCTTGATGTCCGAACATCTGTGGAACCATGTAGTCATTCACTGTGAGCCACATGAAGGCCGTAGAATCCATCAGGCAAGGTTGACGTCTTAATAAAATGATGCACAAGCAGCCCTCTTTTCAAACATTTATTTCTACAACCAGCTCTTCTCCCAAAAAAATCTCTTATTAAGCAAATTGAGTCAGGAGCGAGGAAGCGATACACCTGGAACGGTAAGCTAATTAAATTGCATTGAATTGCTAATGACAATGAAAGCTGTTGTCATTAGATTTATGATGCAGGGAAGCATCCAGGTACAGCATCTTTCATTTTGTGGCTTTAATGTAGTCAGGTTCATGTCGGTGCCACGAGCAGAACAGACACCTATGGAGTGTTTTCATCATTCTTCAGATATTATCAAAGGTTGTTTTGCATGTGCTCTTAAAAACAAGGGCTCAAACTCCTAGGAAGGCATCTGTTAAATTTGTGCAGCTGGGAAACCAGGTCATTGCAGGTGACGTCTTCATGCAGAGAGAGCAAGATCACGGCTGCAGCTGACAAGTTTTTAGGGCGAATTACTGACCCTGCACCATTCACTTGTGTTATAAAGCTACCGAGTATGGATATGCTTTAGCAAATATTTGAGGATAGAACAATTTTAAGAGATCTTGATCTTTGTCCCGGTTCATTTGAGACTATCTGACTTCATGAGTGTTTGCTTTTTGTTCCAGTAAATACAGTGAAAATATGTGAGTCAGGATTGAGCAACAGTATAGGCACTGTGCTTATCAAAACACCACTTTCATATAGTTTTCCATCTCCTGTTGATGTCCTTCATATGTTTAATTGAAAACATGGGTGTTTTTTAATAAATACTTTCTGTTGCACAAAGTCATCTTGCAATAGAGGTTTCTGTTTCCAGATGTTGGATTAATCAACCTCCACCTCGAAGAGGAAGACTTCAAAGGACAAAGTAAAGTCCATGAAATGTTGGATCCATGTTGTTTTTCTTTCCTCTTCTCCATTTAAAAAAAATATTTTATCCTGTGTGGAGTAAAAGTCACAAGGCAGCCTTGTTAGAAAAGGTCAGCAGATATCTGAACTGCTTTGTTTAACCAATAGCCCCAAGCCTTTTTTTCTCTTTTTTTTTGTTCTTTTCGAGGTTACAAGTTATCTTGTGTGTTCAGTTTCCTTGTTTTAACACTTCCCTGCATTACATTCTTCCTCAGTTTGATCAACTTATGTGATCTTGTATAAGATATAAACTTTAGGCAGTGCCTTAACTTAGCTGCAAAAAAATTAACTTCTCCTGATACTAGGTTTCAATGTGAATTTGTTTTGATGATGCCATCGATGACATAATGTCATGTAACCATTTGGGATGTGAATATTACAACAACTCACGATTCAATTCGATTCTGATTTTTGGGGTGACGATTTGATTCAAAATCGATTCTTGATTCATAACCATTACAAACAAAGGGAGCCAATTTCACGAGTAACTACATTCTTCTATAAGCCAGGAACAACTCTTCTATAAGAAAGAAAGAAATTATATTATAGACACCTGGTTTTGTTGATGTACTGATCTGCTTTGCTCGTTCAGAGTTGGTTGGGAGTTTACTGAAGTGATGGAGTGTGCGTTGGTCAGGAGTTGGTTATGGATTTGAAGTGTTCCCAAAATGCTTGACTTTTATTTTGCACACCGCATGTCATGTCAAGTTCCTTCTTACCCGGAAAATGTAAAATCCGAAGAGCAAGCATTTGCCTTCAGCGAAGACGGTGCTGGCTGTATTGCTTTTTCCTCATCCATGTCAAAGCTAGACTAAAAGCTATTTCTGTACCCACCACACACTGGAACAATTAATGACGGAGGCCGTGTCTGGACAAAGGGTACGCGTTTTTTGTAAGGTTGAAAATGTTTGAAAAAATTGTGTTCTTGAAAAATTTGGATCGATTCAGAATCCTAATAAATAAGAATCGTGATTCAGACATGAATCGATTACCAAAAGACCCGCCCTTTCCTGAAGTTTTGATGTCTGGAAGTGTTGTGCTATTGAGAAGATTTCTTTAATGGAAACTCAATATCACAACAGGGTTCCCACGTTTACACAGTCGTACTGACGGACACAATGTTTGCAGCACAAAAAAAAATATCAGATCAATGCTATACCAATTTCTCTTAAGTATGGTGCTCCGAAGCTCTGGTATGATGTGAATTCCGAAAAGTGTACATTGGCAACAGAGACTCTTGAAATGGTTCAGCAAGCCTGTGGCAATGATGCAATGAGCCTAGTGAGGAGTTTGAGTTGCATTCATGTGTCAAAGGGGGAAGAACCCTATCTGCCAGTGACATTCTCTTAAAATGCAAGTGCCACTCAGGACACCCCACCTGGATCATTGCATTATTGCCATAGACTTGTTGAAACATTTCAAGCCATTGCCAATTTTCCAAATTTACCACAGAATTTTATGTTTGCTCTTGGCTTCATTGTAAAATTGCAAGAGTGTTCATGCACCTTATCAGAAACATGTGTGACACAGATCCCGGTGTTCACAATACGATGTCATGTAGCACAGTAGGTGCTTTTGGACCGTACATTTTAAGGACTCCTTGAGACTCCAATTCAAGGGCTTTTTTTCTTTTCTTTTTTTCCACCGCACGTTTACAGTGTCAGCAGAAATGCCAAAGTGGCATAGTGTAGTTGCTAGTATGCCTTTAGAACTAAATGACTGTAAAGAAGATTAGTTATATTTGTGAGACATTGCAAAAGCACACTATATGCCGTCCACTGCATGTACGCTAAATAAAGCCTAGGCCTAACATTTAACAGCTATATACAACTTACACAGCAAACATTTTACACAGTTTATGAAAGGGGCTTATATTTGGTCACTTGCATTCCCAATGGTTTATTTTGTGCTAGGAGAGTGTCAACCATGAAAAGAAGCTATTGGTTCTTTAAAATGCCTTTTGAAGAACTGCCGCTTTTGGTTCTTACACTGCAGGCACTCAAAAAAAAGGGTGAAAACTTCCTTCAGCAGTTCAAAGACATATCAAAAAGTTCCTATGGTGCAAAAGTCGTTTTTCTGGCTTATGAGATACTGCTTGCTCCAGGTGCATGCTTCTGACTGTGTGTGCGCCAGTTTATGTGTGTATGAATGTGTACTTTGAGATCTTAAACCTCAGCTGTGCACTGGTGGGATTTAATGTCATGGTTTCATCTTTTGAGTTTAGAATTTAGCCTGTTGTTGTTTTGTAACACAAGTCTGAATGAAACCATAGAAAGCAAACTAGGCAAACTATCTACTGTCTCTTGTTATGTAGTGTCTGGAAGCCCTTGTTTAAACACATTGTACTGGGATCTCAATGTTCTGTTCACTTGTACAGTTTTTTGCCTGCTGAGCTGTCATTTGTTTGCAGTTTTAGTCATTCACCGTGGGCTGAAATTAACTTGGTCACACAACTTGGCCTGATTTTGTAGGCTGAACATTTTTATTTGCACTGATGTTGTGTATCTATGAATAATTTTTTTTCCTGGTGCCTCTTACCAAAATTAGTTTAATGTTGTATTGACTGTATTGTATTCTTAAGTGGCGCCCCATAGGCATGGTACATGACTTGAAGGGATTTCCTGTATTCATGCCTGAGTTGATACTGACGTTGGGCATAACGATGATGGGCAGCAATAAAAAAAACCCAGATGTATTCATAATGAAAACTCCAAAAATTAGAGACTAATACTCGACAGATCAGACTCATACATAATAACATTGGCCAAAACAACTTGGCCAAAAAGCCAACAAATGATGATTAAAAAATGTTCATGGAAATAAGCTATTGAAATGTGGTCAAAAGAAAACTTGGTGTTAAATTTACAAAACAAAGGAGATATATATTTCGAGCTCCGCTTTTAGGAATTAGCTAAATCTAATTAATAATTGCTATCCTAAAGTCTTTGACATGTTTAGTTGCAATTGTTTGTCATGGCATTTGTTCTTCTTGTTTAATTCCTGTTACTTATGCTGTACCGTAACAGATATTTATCGGGAAGTGTTTTCCTTTTAGGAAGAAAATGGCTTTACCACATCACGGCTGCCTTCCGAACTTTGGCACAAACACAGAGCTTCTCCTGTGTCGTCTAGCACAATGTTCTTACCGCAACAGCAACATGTTTAGGATGTACCGCCCCTTATTTTTTCCCCCAGAAATAATGTGAGTTCTGAATGATTTACAAATGAGGCAAACATGCAAGGAAACTGTAACCACAATTCCCACTGTGTTTTCCCCTCGCAACAACATTGGTCACATTGTTGACATACAAGCAAGCTCTGCTGTCTTGCAAAAAGTATTTCAGCCTGGAATTTGGGATTTTATGGATAAAATGAAGAAGGTGCCTTCAAAAGATAAGATGTGCTTTGTTTTTAGATGTGCCTTGTTTTTTTATATTCAGACACTCTAGTTTATATCTGATTTGTTTGTTTAATATCTGTACACTGTTACTGCCATTAACTTGCCTTAAATACTAACAAATTCATTTCATATTCGCGATTTTACACTCTTGGCTGCTGCAAATTATCAAACAGGCTACTGCAAGTGCAACTTATAAATTGTACACATGTTTGTATATGTTGTACATATCTGTACAACTTTCCAATCTGGAAAGTTTGGAAGGCTTGCATATCATTTCACTTTGGGACTCGTTTACTTACTTATTGCTCATTTTTCCAAGCCATTCATATTGCATAACAGTACAGTCTTGCAGATATACAGGTCAAGAGCTTCAGTGTTAAAATGTGATCACAATGATTAATAATGTCGTGGATGTTATGACTAATGGGATATGATAGTTTGAGTATTTCAGAAAATGCCAGTTTCTGCAGAATATCAATTGCTAAAGCCAGCTGGAAAAAAGTGTCAGTAAATGGCATCCGGTGAACAGTTTTGTTAACAGAGAGAGGTCCAAGGAGAATGACCAGACTGGTTTGAGCTGAGGAAGGCCACTGTACATTAAATAACCACTCGTTACAGCTGGGCTGAATAGAAAACATCTCAGAACACATGCTGAACCTTGAGGCTGATATCACAACTACAGATCACTACAGGTTCCTCTTCCTTCCTGCAAAGAGCAAGAACCTCTTCCTTCCTGCAAAGAGCAAGAAAGGGCAAAAATTTTGGCTATCTGCCAGTGCTGGGCTGTAAGTAACTATCGTTCTTTATTGGTGTTTACAGCACATCTATACTGGTCAGACCACTGAAAGCTTGTTTTTGGCTGATTCAGCATGTTGAATTGGTATCAAGTTAGTCAGTGGAAGAGATCACTCTAATTGGCTTTTCAGGTTATTAACGAAAGGGACGCAACCCAACGAGGAAGTCACCCAATTTGTGTGGCTTCTCTTTATTCTTATCTCTGCTGTCTCATTTCTTATTTTCACAAGCAGCAGACTTACTGCTGATTACACCAGTGGCATCTTATCTTATTATATCGAACCGTCCGTGATGAACGAGCGAGAATCGTGTGAAATCAATAGAAGAAAAGGAAATTGATAACTGCTTTATTTTCAAATGTATACTCTGGTCGTTCCTCTGTCTCAATTGAATAACCAATACAGACAATCGCCACCTGCTAGTGTGGAGACTTATTTCCTCTCACACTGGTGCCACACGTACAGACTAGTTGGCAGTTGGCCGTAGACTATTCGGTGTGTGCACCCACAATGTGAGACGACACAGCAGGAGGCCTCCTATCACCCGTCTGTTTTTGGGTGGCTTGAGATCTGGGTGGTGTGAAGACCAGAATGTAAGATTTCTGTACTAGTCAAACACTTCTGTCAGTAGTAGTATCTTGCATGTGGGGGTGTAGTCAACCTGGAAGACAAATTTGCAGTGACTCTACAATCTATGGGAACAAGTGGGCATGTTGAAATGATTTTCTCAGCATAAGAGTAACAATTTTCCTTTTGATTTGTCACCAGTCAAAGTGTGTCAAGTGTGTGTGTGTGCGTGTATGTATGTGCAGTGCATAAATTCAAAAAATTATGTTTGTTAATGTTTTTTCCTTTGCAGTAGAAGAATATATAATGAAGCTATTCCCCACAAGATAAACAACTTTGAGGGTTAGGCAGCTATGCATTCCACAGCAAGAGCCATGCTATAACCGCCATGCAGTGTTTCAGCTGCCTTTTTCTGCAAGTCTAGGCCAGTGAGTGTCTCTTAAGTCAGTGAATGAAACTGCTTACCACTGTCACAATTTTTTTGCATCAACGACCAAATTCTGCTTTTTTTTAACCCCTCGTCCTTCGTCCCCAGGGACCCTACTTCACTGTCATTAGTCATTTGAAACCTTTTGAAGTTCTGATGTCTTGTATCTTTTCATTAAAAAAGATGGTGTCTTGATTGCAAAGCTCTGGCTTGAGTTCTGAGACTTTTGTGTATGTATGCGTATATATGTGTATATATGTGTGTGTATATGTATGTTTGTGTGTGTGTGTATATATATATATATATCTCAGCTGACAAGGTCTATCTCACCTGAACAGCTTTCCACACAATAACAGGGTGATCTCTCACACAACCGTTCATATTCACATCTGGCGGCAACCCACACAACCACGGAGGGAACATGCAAACTCCACACAGAAACGCCCGAGTCTGGGACTTGAACCCAGGACCTTCTTGCTGTGAGGCATTCTAATCCAAATTTTCTTCAGTATAATGGAGAAAAGAAGAGCTCTAACCTGGTTGTTAAAGTGTCAGTGTACCTCTGATCTATAGCTGTCATATAAGGACATTGGTCATTGTTACTGACCAGAAGGTTGTGGACCAAGCCCCAGTACCACCAAAATTCCATTGTTGGGCCCTTGAGCAAGGCTCTTAACTGCTCAGTTGTTATTCATGGCATTAAAAGTTGTCTCAGATAAGTTGCATCTGTTTAATGCTGTAAATGCACAACATTTGCGAAATACATACAATTCAGTGCTTATAATCCATTAGAGATTACTTAAAATTTACTAGTGGTAAATATTTTTACTAGCTATTTAAAAGGTTACATATGGCATCAGTGGTTCCTTCAGGGGACATCAGTCTTTGACCCTTGTCGCACACATGAGTGCTGCTACGCTACTCAATCAGTTAGACATGCACACTGATGTTGCCTTCTTTATTGACTGTTCCAGCCCTAATAGTGACGAGAACTAATTTTCTTAAATTAACGGGGCTGCGATGGACTGGTCACTGACTCCGTGCAGCAGATACCAGTCTAAGGTAACACATTATCGGCCAGTGCTGAGCGTTTCCCCGGGAAATTGGGATAGAATCCATGATATAAAATTGCATGGATAAAAGTTTTTGCGTTTTCTAGTCATTTAGGTTAATTTTCTTTTTTTGTGGCCTCTTTTTCTAGTTAGTTTCTGGCTTAATGAGCTTTTGTGCAATCATTTACATAAAAGCATGTCATTCTATTTAACCATAACAGAGGATCTGCTACAGAAGCTGCACAGGTTAGTGTTTACAAATCTAGGCACCTTTTTAGAAAACCATGGGCAATATATTTTTCCTTTTCAAAAATTGTTTTACTTTTTTATTTTTTTTTTATTACAAGAATCCCAGACACACACACACACACACACACACACACACAAGCACAGATGCATTGCTCTGTTTTTTGATACATTTCTAAGCCTGTGCTGGTGTGAATATGGGTGTGTGACATTTTTTTGGTCGGTTGCATTGAATCCACTGTAATGCTTGTACGCATTTGGTTTTGGTCAAGTTTGCATGTGAACCTGAAGGGAAATCACTCTTTTTGAAGCCTGCTTATATAGAAAAATCTGTGTGTAATTTGTATCTGTATCAGTTTGTGCAGCTTCATCAGTCAATTCCAAGAGATCAAATATGAAATCGGTGTTGTATTAGAAGTGGTAAAACAGGGTTCAGTGCTGTTTGATTTTTAGACTCAGCCCGGGTGTAGTATATTTGAAAGGCAAAGTTATGTGTTTGGCTGCTGCTGTGTGTACGTTGTAGTGATTATGTAGGATTTGTCAGTTCCATAAAAACAAATATTTATTTGTTTTTCCACATACTGTGAATCTGAGATTAAAATTTCTTTCAAACAGTAAAGGGAGCATATCATTCCCTCGAAATCTTTACATAGACGACTTTGCAAAAGTGTTTACATTCCATTGCTGACAGTTTGATATGAAGCTTGAAAAAATGTGTCAACAAAAAATTGTACAAATGCGTGTCTTTAGTTTTCTTGTTTGGCTTGGAGGTTCTACAATGGTGGATGTCGTAATCACACTGTGATACTACACTGGTTGGGCTTGAAAATGTACTTGAAATATTTTTCCCTTTCTGAAATGCATGCTTCAAGGTTAATGTAAGCCCTGGAACAGAATACCCAGCACATCACACATTCACATTAATGTAAAATGTGAATATATTTATAAATTGCTGAACTTTTAATATTTTGTCAAGTTTAAATCATTGCTGTGTTGGAGATAATACCATTAGTCTCAAACAGTACACTACACCATTTTAGTTGAAAAAGCTAATGAAAGGATGGATTCCTAGTTCATACTGTAAGGAATAATTATTTACTTATTTATATGATTTAATTTGGAGAAAATATTTTATTTTATTTGTTTTTGACTTTTGCTTTAGATACTGAACATTTGTCAGGTTGTTCAGCATCAGTGTGACTCATGGTTCTCAAAAATACACACTTATTAGGCTCTTTAAGAGGAACAGATGGTCCCCTGCTTATTTGTGTAGTCATCCACTAAGCCATGTGACATCAGTGGAGGCCATAAAATCATGTAGATGCAGATAAAGTTTTTTAGGATTGTCTCTGTTTTACTCAAAATGGTGAAAAAAACTAAACAAAACAAAATAAATGCCCTGGCAAGGTATTGAAAAGCGGTTCTCCAGGAAGTGTTCATGTTTTTTGGTCAAACAGGAATGCTGTAACTCAACCATTCTCAGAATACACATCACAATGAACCTTAGTCTTGACTGGCTTGTGAGAATGTGTCTAAAATATTCTGAAGGCAGAGTATCTTTCACCAAACACCATGCATTCCAATGTATTTTTCAATGCATCCAATGATTCGTGTATGTTGAACAGTGCTGAGCTACTTCCTTACTTGTTTCTTTAGGCAAACCTAAGGAAGAAACTTTCTTGACGCACCCACCAGACTTATTTTGGCTGAGTTGTATTTTGCAGAGCATTTTGATTCCAGCTCCCCACCCCTACACACGAGGCATTTTTGGGCTGTCCACAAGTAAATCTTATTAGCTGGATACCCTGTCAATTCAGCCCTGGGTCCTTATTTTCCACCACATTCCAGTGTGAGATTTAATGATTGTTTTTGTGATGTGGCAGAAGTACAACAACCCAAATGGAGATGGATGTGCTCCAGAAATCTATGCAAACTCTTATTTTAAAGCTTCAATTTTCATCTGTTTTTTTTTTTTTTTACCAGCGAGTCATAAAACTTATTAAAAATAGAAAGAAGCCAATAAGTGGACTTTGGAGAATATTAGGAGCCATCCAGTGTGTCAGCACACAGAGTGACAGCTGTGAGTAGTTTCAACACACTTGGCGCTGAACGGCAAGCTGAGAGTTAAGAGGCATGCGGGTGTGGGCATAGGGCAGATATCTCTGAACCTACAGTGGGGGTGAAAACCTCAAACATTTAAATGTTATGGTTACCTCCCCATCCTCCAGCGTAATTATACCCAGCTTCCTTAAAAGAGTGTGTGAAAGATTGGTCAAGATAATGGAGTTGAACGCCAGACAGGTCAGAAAGGCCATTAACCCAACCCAGATGTGTTTAAAAGGTACAATCCTTCTCATTAAGCTTCGTCAGCCTCCACCAACAAACCCTCAAGTTGATGTGTAATGTCTAGAATGACTAAAGTAAGTAAAATTTCATTTTTTCAAACTTTTGTGTAATTTTGTCACTGGTTGGTTCTTACATCTACTAAGTTTCCTGGAAATGTAAAAAAAAAAAGATTAACTACTAAAAATGATTGGGTACTTAAATGAGGCCAGGCTATCATGAAACACTCAGACTTTCTTACTTCAGCAATTAGAAACAGCTTTAAAGGTAATTTAAGTCTTGGTGGGTGGTGTCTCTGGCACATTGGAAACATGAAACCTGATCTGCTGGGTTAGTGCAAATAAAGCCATGCTTAAAATTGGGTTAGGTGTGTTCTTTTTATTTTTATAGCTGGGCGGAGACGTCATGGTATAAAATATTTCTGCTGTAAAACAATTAAGACAGGCTTAATGGTTTTAGGTTTGTTAAGAGCAATGCAAGAATGGGCAGGGCAGTGCTTGGTTTTAGTTTTAACCCTGTTGTGTTTAATTGCTATTAATACAGGAAGATATATATATATATATATAAAATCCTTAGTCGATTTTTCCGTAGTACAGTG
>JBCNYG010000002.1:16008015-16037079 GCA_039654305.1 Porochilus rendahli | reverse complement strand
TACTGGTTGCTGTATTTTTAGTTGATTTTGAGCTAACATGCACTAAAACCTTTTTTTTTTTTTTTTCTTTTTTTTTTTTTTTTTAAATAAAGAAATTGGTTGCCTAATATTCACATCGCTGCCATTTTTCGCTGTTCGCTTGCGGTGCAATATGTTGGACTGACAAGGTAATATTGGAGAGTTCAAAGCAGCAGTGTAGATCATTCCAGACTGACATTCTGATTTGCTCACTGCTAACAAAGTATGAAAAAGACCGATCTGTTGACATGTTTGTGCTGCTCATACTAGCCTATGCTTATTTTCAGCGGTGCAAAGCATGTATAGGCACTGTCATCAGTTGTCCTGTTTTAATTTTACACTCATTATTTTGATGTTTAAATATTTTAAGTCATGTTCCCCGAAAAAAATCAGTAGAAACACTGGAAAATTCCTTTAGCCTAAAATACTGTATGCTGCTGATATAAGGATTTTTGTGATCAGTATTTTTAACTCTGTGAGAATAGTTCAGTGTGTGTTTCTTTTATGGCAAAAAAGAGATTGAAAACAGTGATTTGAGAAGGAGTAAGGATTTAACTAGGGATGTTCTGAGTGCAATGTTCCTCTCTGATTTCTGTTTCTGATTTTTTTTTAATTGTGATCTGCTGATAACAATTTTTGACAATTAAAATTTTCTCTTGAGCAGCTATAATTGACAGCATATACAAGCAAACACCTTTTTGAAATGCTTTTTTGCCTGTTTAATGCAATAAAAGAAATTATTGTACTTTGAGTAGTCATTGTTATTATTATTATTATTATTATTATTATTTTAAGTAGTAGTACCATTGGGACATTGGGGGGCATCCGTAGCCTAATGGTTAGAGAAGTGGCTTTGGGACCGAAAGGTCACTGGTTCGATTCCCGCGCCAGCAGGACAATTGTGTGGCGGTGGGGGAATGAGCTGCACCTTCCCTTCCTCCACATTCATGGCTGAAGTGCCCTTGATCAAGGCACCTAACCCCCAACTGCTCTCCTGACATCCCCACCCCCTGGCACTGCTCCGAGTGTGTTTGCTCACTTTGGATGAATTAAATGCAGAGGCAATAATTTTCCTTGCGTGATTAACACAGTATAGCAAAATCAAAAATAAAAAAATTTGCAGTTTTAGTGGTAGAAATATTGCCAACATCGTTAACACTACTGATATTTGCCCACTGTTTCCAAAAGCCTATTTAAAGTGTAGTGGTGGCTGGAACGTGTTAGGTCTGCATTTTTGTTTCTTAGCTTCCTCAAACTGAGCATGTCCAGTTGGGTGATGTGGTTTCAAGGGCCTTCTTAGATTGTTATGACCATTTGTGGAGAGAATCCTTGGCTTTTCCTTACCTATGTTACAAATTGCAGGCTTTGTCTTCACTTATGGTGTAAAACTTCCATGTGAATGTGCAGGAGTGTGAAGTCATATGAATGGGCACGGCTGTGATGGTAGATGCGTGTATGTGACTATGATGTAAGTACCTGCGCTGAAAAAAAAGTATAGACCTTTGCTGTAAGCATTAACATGTAGAAACATATAGGAACAGTATTAAACATACAGGTATGGTGAAATATTTATTTCACATGAGCCTACACAGAAGTCATTTTTAACGGTGCAGTTTAAGAATGCAAGTTTATTGCTTTATCTGACCTGGCTGTCTGTTTACGTTGTTCTGTATTTCTAGTATGATATTGATTTATATGCTCTCGGTGAACATGATAAGCAGATGGAAATATTTTAAAAGAAGCACTTTTTCTGTCATTTTCCTAAAGTGCTGTTAAAATAGGTTGCCAGATATATAAGGTTGTATAATGTTTCGCTTAGCTATTCTATTTCAAAATCAAATTCACTTTGCACTTAATGTAATGTCGATTTCAATTTTCCCATTTCTTTCCCCTTGATAACTGATAGTTACATTTAAATGCACATGGAAAAGAACAGAAGTTTATATGGCCTGTTTATGCTACACACTGTTGATGCATGCATCAAAACCGCTCTCATGTAATTATCTTTAGGAAATGTAGCCATTATTACTTTTGCAGTTAGCTCGTATGACTGTGTATAGGGCAGCAACAGCTGATCGATTAAATTAGATTAAAAAAGTCCTTTACACTATTGTAGAGGTAAGTACTTGCTATTTGTATTAACTAGTGTAGCATATCTGCTACATGAAGTGAAAGGGTAAAAAAATAACCTGGTTAACAGAGGGTTAATATGATGGCAGTAAGACAATCAAAACCTTGGTAGTGGTAAGTGGCACCTTTAAGCTGGATGTCGAACACCATAAAAAAAAAGAAGGCAGAGTAGAAGAAAAAGGAGTAGCAGGGTAGAAAGAAAAAAAGAACCAATACCACACCTTGGGCAGCTCACACAACGAATTCTGGAAGAATTAATGGACATAACATTAGCTGGAAACAGTGGGTAAATCTGACAATAATTACCTGAAATTAGGTTGGAGAGACATTTGCAAATAATGTTACATTGTGGAGTTTTTGGAGATCCTTCATTTTTTTCAGAAAAAATTAACTTTTTGTATTTGCTCATATAGCATCTTACCACGAGTCCTCTGGTCAAAATTTAATTTGTTGTATTCAAAGGCTGATCGGATTAGATGAGATTTGATTAAATAAATACCATTTTGATTTTTAAATGTTAAATGATGCATAACATTACAAATTTGAATTCATTTACTAGTTTAATCAGAGAATTCGTTTGAAACAACAAAATATATTTTTATTAATTAAATAAAATGCTAAAAGGAAAAGTTTTAGTTCAAAGCACCCTGCACCCCACCCTCCAAAAACTGGTTAGTAATTGATTAATAGGAAAATTAATTGACAAATTAATCAATTAACAAAATAATTTGTTGCAGGCCGAATAGTGTGTATACAGAACTGTTGATGGGGATAGATTAATTTTCCTTATTCTCCCAACAAATATGTCAATGCCTTATGGGCTTTTTGTTTGTGTGTGGAGTTTTATTTTAAACCTACTGACTTGTGGGCATTGTATTATCAATTTTTCAGCCACAATTTGTAGATTTCAACTATTTTACCATGTAATACTGGGGTATCTATATAATTTATTTTTTTCTTATGCGTTTATTAATTTGGCAGGCACTGATCCAAAGCAGCTTACACTAGAGACCAGATACTGTTTGAAAGTACACCATGCAGAGGGCAGAACAGTGGCTCTTTGTCATTACTAAGATTTGAACCTGCCCGCTTCAGATCACGAGCTTGAATACACTGTGTACTCTGTGTACTGATGAGCCGTATTGATCTTTCCCTGTCTGAGATTGCGCTTCTGTTCAGTGGGGTGTTAGCAGCTTTACAGCATAACTAAACATCAGGTTTGCAATGTTACAATTTTATACACCCATTTATGTGGAATTATGATAACACGTTTGCAAGTGGGTGGATGTGGTCAAAAATGATCTCCGATCAATATATTGGTCCCATTTAAGTAGTGCAAGTAAATAAAAATCTAAATAAATTTGATTTTACCTGTAGCTCGACACACCAACCTCAATTTCACTCAGAATTTTTTTCTTTTTTTTTGTACTGTCATTTTAATTTTAATCTCAAGTTATTTTTTCACTGGTAGCTTTAGTCTTTTTTCCCCATTTTTAATTGTGCATATTTTTTAAAGCTATATTAACCCTGTATCATTAATCATTGAAAGAGTTCTCCATTCTAAACGTGTGCATTAGTATGCATTAGACAACACACGTGTGGAAGCATTCTGTTTCTCACATGCAGACAACTGTACTGGTATTATGTTCTTGCGTTTGCGGGCAGGCGGCCGTGGTTTCTGCTTGCTATCTCGAGAACTGATTGGCCGACCCTCACTCAATTCAGTATGGATATGCACCTCGACAAGCTTCAGATCATGTTTGATTACCGTGACTACATCAGGTTAGCTGCACATAAGACAGCTTTGATACCTATATAGATACTTTGTAGACAATTCTGTGAAGTGATATAATTAAGTACCAGATGAGAAGCTGTGATGCTGTTTTTTTTTTTTAAGAAATTTGGGGATCTTCATTCCCTAGACTTTAATTTATTTTTAAACAAAATCCTTTTTTTTTTCGAAGAGACAATTGAATTCACCTGATTTTCAGGAATTCCAGTCCAGATGGTAAGCGACATTATTAAAACATGTTTTCTGTTTTGCGGCTAGGCGGCTGTGGGATAACCACTAGCATTGGTTTCCTGTTGTGAATGTTATCTAAATTATCCTTGTTGGGACTGTCTGAGACTTTTCTTGGCACTTCCTGACATGACTATCTGATTCCCTGCTATGTGCCGTGTAACATGCTTTCTTCCCATTACTTTTTTAGGAATGTTGGTGGTGTAACTCGGTAATTGCAAAAATGTACTGTAGTCTTTTTCCCCCCTTCTTTTTCAACCCTTTTGGACAGAATTGCCAAATTCTGTTTTACTTTTTTGTGCTTCATGTGAACCACAGTTACAAACCATCAGCAGAAACTCCCACACACATGTACAACATTTGGGGGAGGCTTGTTTGACTTGGTGTCTTAGGTTTCACACTCTAATTTGAATTTTGAGTCATTTCTCAGTAAGCTAAAGAAAAGCTTTTATTCATTCACTGCACCAATTTCTGATCAATTCAGCAATCAGCACAAGACCTGTGCTATTTGTAGTATACTATTCACTGCAGTATTCCACTAACTAAATCACCTGTGGTTCAGTAGAAAACTGGAAAGCTAGTGCAGTAGAAAACTAGAGTAGTTCCACTGCCATTTTAAGGATTCAGACTGCTCCAGTATTACTAGAGTGGTCATTATTCTCACTGTGGGCTATGTGTGGTGCTACAGGCTTAATACTATAATTATGAGATTATCATAAACAGGAAAATGTCTCATTAACTGGTCTTCCTGTTTCACCAGATGACTGAAAATAGCCTCATTTGCCCGGGAAAATTTTAGGGCGGTGCTGTTGGAAGTAATGCTGTCTGCGTCAAATTTTTAATTTGTTGTGTGTGTGTGTGTGTGTGTGTGTGTGTGTGCGTGCGTGTAGGCAAGTATCAATGATTATTATTGTAAATATAAATTATTGACCCACAATGTGTTTTATAATGGCAATTTTCCTATCCACAGGGGTTTTGTTTAGTGATTTTTAATTTTTAAATTGGATTCCCATCTCTTGCACTGGCAAAAATGAGATGTGCATTATATTGTTTGGATTGAGAGTTAACATTTCTCTTAACACTTTAGCTAAAGTAGAACTTTTCTCAAAAGATTGTACAGGGATTGACAAAATTCTGTATGCAATCTGGTGTGCTCTGTCTATGACATGCGCCGGCCATCCATGCCCAGATTATGATCCCTTCCAACGAGTTCTCAGCTGGCCATGTTTCAGTAACAGCATTGACTAAGTGACCTCTACTTCTCCATGGGGAAAAGCATCAGTAAATGAGGTACATTGTGGTTGAACGTACACATTTAGTGATTATGAAGCATTACAAAATATTCTAGATTAATCTGTTGGTGACTAAGAGTGTCTGTGTTTGGCATGATAAATGATTGCCTAGATCAACAAAGTGTCAAAACATTAATAAAAGATGCATTATCTTCCATTTCTTACCCATTTGTATATTATTCTAAATGCACAGGTTACTTTTTTTCGCTACTTCCCTTTTGGTGCAAGGTTTTTGATTTGTCATTCTTGAGTGGAATTAATTACACTATAGCTAAGTTGTGCTATCAATTCACAAGAATCATGGTGAGATGATTCGTTCTGTTCTTCCATCAGAAAATATGAAACCTCATTTTGAAAGTTGGATGTTTCCTAGTTAAGCAAGAGTTTATGTACAACCTTGACAGGTTTAAAGCTTTCCACTTGCTTCCTGTAACTTGGAACATCTCTTGTGCATGCTCAATAGACTATTTTTAGTTGTTGTCACAAACTTTGGCAAAGATGTCAAAATATGCACAATTCCTGAAACACCCTACCAACATCGGAGACTCCCATTGAAGCCAGGTTGGATCTGTTTTTCATTTTTAGTTTCAGTCTTGCCAAGCTGTTCAGGTAAGACTTCAGGACACCCAGAAAAAGATTTGCCATCCTTTCTTTTTGTGCTTTTGCAATCATTAGTTACTATAACCAATCACAGCTTCTTTGAAATCCTGTAGATAGAATTTCAACCAGAACCTTTAAGTGAAATGAAAGGCAAGGCTTCTAATCTCTCCTCTCCTGTTACACGTAAACATATGTATATTGTAGTGGTGCCCAAAAAAACACTATTCTTATTTATTAGTATTCTAAATCGATCCAAATTTTCAAGAATTGATGTTTAAAAACATTTTTTCGAACATTTCCAACCTTACTCACAGTGCATACTGTTTATCCAGACATGGCCTCTGTCGTGAATTGTTCCAGTGAGTGGCGGGTACAGAACTAGCTTTTAGCCTAGCATTGACATGAATGAGGAAAAAGAACTACAGCCAGCTTGAAGGCAAATGTTTGGGTGCACTGCGGCTTTTTACAATTTTCCGTGTCTTGACATGACATATGCCGGGTGCAAAATCTGCAAAATAAAAGTCAAGTGTTTCGGGCACTTCCCGAGCCCACATCTTACGCCATCACCCAGAGCTAAAAGAAACGGAGCAGCAGCACGACCAACGCACACTCCATCACTTCACTAAACTCCCAACCAACTCTGAACCAGCAAAGCGGATCAGTACATCTACTTAACCAGGTGTCTATAATATAATTCCTTTCTTTCTTATAGAAGAGTTGTTCCTGGCTTATAGAAGAATGCAGTTACTCGTGAAATTGGCTCCTTTTGTTTGTTATGATTATTAATCAGAAATCGGCTTGAATTGAATTGAAATGTGAGTTGTTATCAGATTCACACTCTAGTATATTATGTGTGTATTTCATTATTATTATTTAATTAAAAAAAGGCCATTTCACTCTTGTGAGTGCCCAAAATCACAAGAATAAAATGCAAATCTGTTAGTTCATAGAAGGCAAGTTAATATCAAAAATAGCAGTGTGCAGTTTAAACTAACAAATCGCATACAAATTAGTAAACTTATGAAAAAATAAAACTGGGCACTCCTACAATTCATACGCAATTCCATTTGCATATTTTAAAACAAGCGTGCACCCGTACAAATAAAAGAAAGAATAGTTAGTTCCATGTTGCTGTTGGAAACATGAGATGATCACGGGGCTTTTAGCATTACAATGTTACCCCACAGTGTGTGAAGTAATTGCACGGTTTTATTCTCTGCACAAAAAAAAAAAGTTAATTTAAGCAATTTAATAGAAACAGACAAACTATGCAAGCTTTTATTAGGTCTGGGTTTAATTTCCTTAAAAAAAAAAAAACAAGATTGCACCATTTCTCAGATATTTCTACTTGGCTCCAGTTAGATACAGTATTGATTTTATTGTGCATAAATGATCTTGGATAAACATGTTTGCGATGGTAAAAAAAAATACAAATTTAACAGGTCTCTTACAACATCTTGGATGGATAGTGCTTCAGACTTGGCTTTTTCTCATATCAGCGATATCTCCAATGACCCCTTTTTTTGCATTTAGTTTTTCTCTGCTTTTTCTATCTACAAGCATTTTTGTAGATATATGTAAAAATGGTACAAAATATACTCAACTTAAATTTTTATTAAAGGAATGTTTTTTATCTAATTGCATAATTTAAGGTTCACATGTCCTTATTTATACATAACTTAAGTAAACGTTGCGGTACACTGCCTAGAAATAAAATTTCACCTCACCTAATCCTTTAAGGACTTCTTACATAAAAGGACATGAAAAGTGAAACAGTGGAGGACCCACCCCCCAGGCATCTTTTGACTTTTGGCTTTGCTTCAACCACGATATTGGATTTTGTCTATCTCCACTGGGCTTCACAGCCTATGTTAATTCATGTAGCGAAAAATAACACCAGAGGACAAGCAAGTGCCATCGTTCTCACTCCATAATGGAGCAGTCTTTTGATGTCACCTTGCTATACTTTTATATGGGCTGGAATCAAAATTACTTTAAGCTTTCCCCTTGAAAATATGAGCAATCATATCTGTACCTTTTATATAATGTGGCTGAAAGTCAGACCAATATTTTTATGCAAGTTGGTTCCCTTTCAACTTGGCCATCCTGCAGCCGTAAAAACACTCCTGAGCATTGAGATTGGATTTATAAAATATTAAGTTCCAAACCCCCATCAACACACACACACACACACACACACACACACACACACACACAGGTAGGTTGGAAGTAGGCTTAGTCAAACAAACAGTAAACACACACTGCATAATGTAAACGCCTGTGCTGAAGCTTATGATTTGTAAAGCAGGTCTGCTTACCTGAGCTGCTCTCTCAGCTTGCCCCTTATAGCCATCTCTGACTTGTTAGAAACAGGAGCCAAAAATGCTGGGTTTTTTTGTGTGTGTGTGTGTGTGTGTGTGTGTGTGTGTGTGTGCATCAACAATAGTTTTGATCACACATGATACAAAATTATTGTTGTTTAACACCTAGCCTGATGAAACGTATCTCAAGAGCGTTAACAATTGAAACCGTAGGTGGGTCGCATCACATGTCACATCCACCTCGTTCCATGAACTAGACTTGAACCGCTGGTGTACCAAGTTCATTGTTTACAACACAATTTTTATATGGGAAATTTATAAAGATGGCTTCTTAAAGTAAACAATCATTGATTACATGAGGTTACACGTCAGGTACAAGACCAAGGCAAAAATAATCCTTCTGATTAGAAATTTATAGAGAAAATTAAATACAACAACAACAAAAAAGTCCATGACAAGGGCTCCATCCTTCTAAGTTGAAGTTGAAGGAAGTTAAATTTGTTATTTTTTTGTTTCACAAAAAAATGATTTCTGGTTTGTGTATTTGATGTTAGGGTAAAAAAAAAAAGGAAACATTATGGTGGTTCCATAATTTCAATATTAAAGGGGTGGTATTTTGGTTTTCTTTCGAAGTTCAGTGTTTTTGTAGCTCGTATAATAGGTCATTCAGCGTCCAAGCTTAAGGCTATTAAGTCTAGTGCTTTCATAATTGATTAACAGTGTGTTGAAGACCCAGTTTTCTTTGCTCTCATCACATGCCTGTTTTTAAATGCAATCTGCGTCACGGCCGCTTTTGACGTGATCTCTGGTAAACACAATAAGGCAGTCTGTTAATTATTTGCTAGTCGGAAATGTGTGTGGGATTTTTTTTTCCCCCCTTTTCACAGCCCATGCACTCAGTAAAGTGTGAACTTATCACAACTTTATTCCAAGTCTATTCAATTATTGTAACAGGCACCGCTTTAATAAATAACCTCCACTTGGTAAGGCAGCCTTAGCTGGCGCATAATTTATTTTACCAAGTTAATAAACTTTATTTCTTAAAATTCAGTAGTAATGCTTGCTTCTAATAATCGGAAGGTCCAGTACAGGGAATTTGATGACAAATTTGCTTGCTTACTCAGTAAGACATTAAGCTGAGTAAATCATGTGTAAATGTGTTTGTGTGATAGCTATGTAGAATAAGCCCTGCTCCCTGTCACAGTCCTTGACTTGTATGTAAAGACAACTTCTAATGTCTTTTTGAAACTGCACTTGTAATACAACTTTACATGTGCTAAAAAATTAGTAAAATAACATGTACAGATAAGGTTTTATTTTATTTTTATGAGTTCAATTAGAAAATCATAGTCATAGTCAGGAGGATTTATAATATAGGTTACAGAATTTAAAAACGGCTCCAATTTCTCCAAACTGGCAACCACAGTGAGGATTCAGGAGAGCGTTATTGTTTGATGTCATGGGATGGGACAGATGTGTCAGTAATGGTAGACAACCATAGGAATATCAGGATTTATAGACAGTGTTATCGTCTGAGTTTGTTATGCTGAATTAGCAGGAGCTTGCCTTGGTAGCTGTCAAGTGATGGTCAGGACATGTCTGATGGGTGGGACTATATTAAAAAATGGAAAAGAAAAAAGTTTTAGGTGCCTTTCCCAGCTGTGAGGTAGTATATTTCAAATTCACAGTCTCTGTTTATGTGAGGTCTGTGTCCATTGAAATGAGATTTTGTATTTTGCTTGTTGTTTGTAGGATTGTTTTAGAGAAAAGTTTATATGGAATTATTTTGAAAGCCGCAGATGAACTGTCCTAAATTTTTGAATTTATCCAAACAGGGTCATGATCACTGCAAATTCTAATCTCTGAAGTAGTTCCTCTGCTCTTTTTGGATAATAGAGCAGGTTTATCTCTCAGGCCTACACATCCTTAAAAAAAATGATGTGTCACACTATACATCATAGTATGTTATATAACTATTTATCACATTCCAAGTTTAGACCATTTGACTGGAGTTATGGAGGTCTGAAGATTTACTGAGGACATTTTGTCTTGTATACTTTGTGCAGTAAGGCAGGCATTTTGTGGATGTTTAAATGTCTTCTCTGTCTCTGCTGTTTAGGCCTTTTGCCAAAACATTTTAAGCCATACCTTTTCACTCCAAGTGCCCTTCCAGCATGAAGAAATGCATTAAACACAGTGCCATGCCATTGAACTAAAATTGCTCAAACACTGTGAAATATAAAAGTTACAGGTTTGTTCCTGAAAGAACCGAGTGCCACGCCACGCTGTATCCATTCACTAGAGGTCCTAACAGTCCTGGAACTTTTAATTGCATCTTATATGTGGCCTTCATAATTTACTTTACAGGGTCTGTAATCAGTCGGATTTTCCGACGTTTGTCGAATTTAAACAAAATTGTTGGATGAGTATTTTATTTTTAGCGATTTCCCTGCCTTTTTGCACTTTTCTGTTGGGTTTTTAAAAAAATACAGCGGTTTGTTTATATTGACAACTTGCACTAGGTCAAAGAAGTAAAATCTGGTGAGTGTACTCTAATCTAGTGCTCTCATCATGCTTAAAAGCTGATATGTAGTGGGCTGTTCATCTACTGTAAAGAAAAAAAAAAGTCATTTAAACTTTCGTATATGCAGCCATTAAGTTGGAAAAGATGCGCGTAAGTGAGTATCTCGGCATCAACCGGTGTGCACTAAAGCCTGATAGAGCAGTGAATCCAGGGAATGTATGGAAATCGAAATCACCTCACATTAAAATTTTTGGCCTGCATTTCTTTTTCCACTGGTGAGTTTATATTTTTCATAGGCCTTAATTTTGACATAGTTGACATAATGGGTACACAACTGTACTAAGTTTAATACCACTTATATACGAGACTCAAAAACAGCCTCTTCCCCATAGCTTCATCTCCCCTTCACCCTCCATTCCCTCGCAGTCACACAGCCAAATGCAATATTCCTTCACATCCACATACTCGCTAGCTCACACACACACTGCTTCCCCCTGACTAACATAGAAATCAGTTCTCTGTGAAAGGACTGTGAATCCACAAACTCTATGGCTGGCTTACACCGCCGCGCTTTACTTTATTATGTTCTACATCTGTGTATATATTCAGCTCTTGACGGTGTTAATTGCAGTTTATTGCCTTGCTACCTTTTTATAGCTGAGAGTTTCATACAAAATGTTGTGTGAACATAATGACAATCTTGAATCTTATGCTGTCATTCATAATAACATGGATGACAAGATTTAAGCAACCTTTTTTACAATTTGTGAAAAATGTAAAAAAAAAAAAATTAAATAAACAAACATATCAGCTAACAAGTGGGCCTTTACATATTTCATAAGACAATTCAAAAAAGGTTTCACATTGTCAGTAAAGGTCATTTGTGTACTATAAGGAAACATTTATTTGGAAATATTAATATTCTAAATAACATTCAAGATTCCACTAGATTGCACCAGATTCCACCATTTAACATAAATATAAAATATAAAAACACAAAATATAAAAATAAATAAATAAAAAAACTTGCACATAGTTATGCTGCTAGTGCCCACTAGTGCTTTTGTGCTGAATCTGACCTGTGAGAAACATTTCCACCATTTTTCACAGGGAGGTCAGCATTGTTCCTTATTAACCTTTTGTAGCTTGTTAACTGTCTGTCCGTTAATAGGGTGACTTGGCACAAGTGACAATTAATGCTTTACAAACCCTCAGCTTTACAAAACCTTTACAAGGTAAGGATTAACTTTCCAATGGGCTCACATTCCAATTTCACCTTCTGCATTCTTTAAATGGGTAATGCTGGAGTCTGGCCTTCTTGGAACTGACATGTCTTCATTCTATGCTCGCAATTTTGCACACTCGCAAAAATATAATGGACTACAAATGAATGCCTTTTCAAACAGGCTAATGCAAGCTATTTAAATGCATTTTTGCAAATTGCAACTTTTAAATGTAAGTTAAAACAACCTGATAATGAAAATGTACATATTTTTAGTATACAGTATAAATGCATACAGGCTTGTTTACCTTTTTGCCCTGTTATTTTTAAATGCTAATTTTAAAATGCACACGTTTTAGAATTTTTATCAGATGAATGTTAAAGCATTTTGTTCACAAAATTCGGTTTGTGTAACTGAAGGTAACTGGTGTGCATGCGATAGTTCATCGTGCTCACTAGAAACCTATCTCACCCCCCCACCCCAATGTCCCTTTAGGGGTGCTGTAGATTTTATTTTGCTGATGCTTTCTGATGGATTTTGCCCCAAAAACTACATGGTTTTGCTTTACTCATATTACTAAAGGAGCAATTACACATGAATTACTTCACTGTTTTAAAAAATGGGTATTCACATCATGGAGTTCCTGCAGGGTTTATTTATTTTGGTGGCATCCTGTAAATTATCTGCCCTCAACTGTGGCATTGAGAAGTCACATTTAGTTTTGTGTCCTAGTAACTAATGACACACTTTTCCATTTGAGCAAACGTGTTTTAAATCATTTGCTTTTGAATACATCAACCTTGTAATACATGCAAAGTTCTTCTTGTAAAGGTCCAGCTCCTTTCCCGCAAAAAGCATCAATGAACTACCCAAAATAGTTTGGTGAACAGTATCATTTGAAGGTCCAGGTTTTTTTTTGCTGATTCCGGTCTTCATATGCCTTTAACACCGAATGAAATCTCCCTGTGTCTGTGTTGCTTTTGTCAGTTTGCGCAACAGCATTTCAGTCAGTTAATATTGACTTGGGTAAGGGTCAGATCACATTTCATGATCTGGGGCAGAAGTTAATGACTGCATGTGTTTTTTGTTTGTTTGTTTAAGTTTTTTTGCTTTTTTGTTTGTTTGTTTTTTAACAAACTTGAAAATACAATGCCATGACTAAGCTTATGAGCTTGTTTCCAGAGCTCAACATGAACATATCACAAAGATTATTTAAGGATTGATGCTCTACCACGCAGTGTGTTTAGTTTCTTTTATAATAATAATAATAATTATAACAACTAAAATCTGTTGTCTCTTTCAGAGCCCAAATCACTTTACACAAGCAAGTTGAAAAATGAGCACTCAAAATTTCACAATATTAAAGAATCCCCAAATCTCCAAAATTGAATGGAGTCCTCCTAGTACAAAGCCCCACTTCTGATAAATTCATTAAAATCCACACATAACTGTATAATCAACACTTAGACATTTTCCCACCATCCTCTCTGTTTTTTATGTTTTCAAATTACTAGGAAAAGAACTGGATCTTGTCATGGTACCATTACTACTTGGAAGTATTACAAATGCTTGTAAAAAAATTAACTAGCTTTTATCTTCTAATCAGTCATGGTATTGTAGCCTTGATAACGAGCCTGCCATGCATCATGGTGCTTTGTCTCGTGGTTTGGCTTGATCACTAGCAGAAAGGCTGTTATTTTTTTTTGCTGGATAGTTCTGAGATGCAGCTGTCAGAGTCAGATTGCTTCCTTTTGTCACATACTGCTGTCATATATTCAGTAATCGAGACCGATGTGTAGGAAAGGCTGTGCATGCTCTCATCCTAACTGCCACACTGCTCGTCCTCTGCTCATCTCTGCAGCTATAACTGTCAAACTGGCTCTCTAAGGTTTCTATAGTAACCGTGGACTGTCAAGAGTTTGGGGCCCTTTTGTGGTCTTTCATTGGCCTATTCATCCATTCTCACACCAGCAGTCTTCATAAATCTGCCTGGGACTTTTTGTGACCCACTGCAAACGACCCATTCTAATGTTACATGATTATGGAGAGTGTGATTCACTATGTTAAGAAGACTCCACTTCATTTAGATTGAGAGAATTTATTGAGCGGCAAGTGCCTGCTGAAAGAATGATCAGTTTACGAGTGCTGACTTGTGGAGGACAGCGCTTGGCATCGGATCGATCCGCCTTTAATAGATTCTGAAGAACTCGCAGATAAGGCATACAGTTTTGCACGGTTCACTCAAGTCTGTGCTATTGCATTCTATACACAGTTACTCCTTCTGTAGTGTTGACATCTTCAAGGAGGTGGAAAAAAAACCTTGAGCCTTTGTGGTATGTTCATTCTTAAATCACTGTGGGCTTGCTGCTCTTAGATCCATAATCTCTTAATATACTCCATGAACAGTATACAAACAGCTCTGCTTTAACTGAGAGGCTGCTGATAGAAACCATAGTGGACCGTGAAGGGGTTCCCCCCCCTCCTCACTCAGCCCTGAGAAAGCTCGCATGCAGCTGGTATCTTTTCCTCTGGTCCCCATCATAAATTAGTTCAAAATCTTTTTTTTTTTATTTGCAGTATATAAATTGCTAATAGACTCATATTTAAGAATAATGAAGATAAATGTGCTGTGAGGCAGTCATTAGGTGTTCTCAGAGTACGTATGGCACTTGCACATTTTTGGCACAGCTGCTCATTCGAAATTGAGACATCTGTCTGATCGGTCATTGTCCGTGTGCACCATGACACTGAACTGCAGTCTTATTTATATTGAAAAGGCTTTCAGGAACCACCTATGTTGTGGAATGTGTGTAAATTCATCATACATTCTTAGAGCGATCCAAATCAGCTGACTTGGAAATGTGGAAACCACACTTTTCAGACTCAGGGTTGTTTAAGCCCAGAGTCCGGCACAGGAATTGATGGTGAATGCTAATTTCGAGCCCAGGAAAGATCCGGGGAATCCGGATTTATGGAGCTCTCATCCTTTTAAAAATCATGGTCTGATTTGTGGTCAATGAACCCCCATGTAATTGACAAGAACTGAGGAAGCTCACTATTGCCTACATAGTGCGTAACATTATTTTCTTGTCACATTACTTTCTGCTCTTGAGATGATGGGCTAAGTTTTATTATGGTTATTGATATACTAAACCACAGTTTCAATGGTCTGTAGTGCTGTAATTAGCTGACCTTTGTGGTTGAAGTGTTGACACAAAAACATGATAAACGCATGCTCATGTCTGCCTGCAAAAATTATTTGGAAATGTTTGCAGTTATAACTACAAGATAAAATGTCATACATCCAAAAATGACTGCTGTTTTCAGTTGTGGTAGGAAAGTAATAATAAAACAGGAAAAAAGATTAACCCAGTGCCTCCCAGTTGCCCAAACCTGATGTATGGAATGGTGTGGTTAATTCCTGGATTAGATGTATGTGAAAGCTAACCTGTGATTTTGAGCCCCTCCCCTAAATGTGCTCCGGGCAGAACTAAGTATTCAGACTTTATGCGAAAATGTCCAGAGACTCTAGTAGGAGGCTGAACCGTTCTGCATAATTCAGGCTGTTTTTCATGCAACATAGAACTTCCTTTTTCTGAGAGCTTATCACTGCCTTCTCACAGCTCCACAAATTTTTTTTATTATTAATAAAATAAATAAATAAAATAAAATAAGTATAAATAAAATAAAAAATTGGGGTTTGAGTTCAAAGAGGATCCCAGTCCTGCTGTACAGCTTTAGCACAAGGTGGTGAAAATTAGTGAGTGTGAAGAACACAGTGATAGTGTGGTGTACATCTAAAAAAGGAAAACAGTTTATAGAAATGTACGGTCCTGATGTTTGAGGACAACATAAGGTTGGCGAAGCAAAACAACTCTGAGATGAAAGGGTCAGGGAGAGACCGAGGACAAGTTCATGCTGGGTGAAAAATCCCAGATGGCCATCTTCTGCTGCTCTGCCTCAGGCTACAAATTTGAAAGGGGAAACGTTTCATTATCTGTTGCGTGCATATGTGGGTTTCCATATCTGGCGAACTGCGATAGGGTGCATTTCTTTAGGACTTTATGTAAACCTGGGCCTGTATATTTAACTCCTACCATAGACATTTCAGACCTATATTTTGTGTATGATGTATATTATTAGGCTTAAGCTGATGCTCCATTTATGTGCCTGAACAAGCAGTCACAGTGTCGTTTAAAAAATGTTATAGATATATGTAGACATTCATATTTTTTTTTTTCATGGCCTTATATATCCTGTAAAGCACTCAAGAGATTTTGTGGTGTGTGTGAGAGCATTACTATAAGCCAGGCTTACTCTAGTGTCCCAAGTGTGTGGGTTCTCTTTTTCTGCAGAATTAATTTTTTTTTGCAGGTGGTCTGCTATCATTGTTACACCAAGTTGATGAGGTAGAGGCTAATTGTAGATGATGGCACTAATTTGTGTGGGAATGTGGAGCTCTCATTCCGAATGGTAGTGCTCTCCTTTATGAACCTACAAGATGAGTGGAAGGTACACTGGGAGGTAATTAGGCCGCCTGCACATTTCTCACGATACACAGTGCTGCTTTTAGATGTTAGCGCACTGTAGCGCTGACAGGCTAGCATTAGTGCTGTCTTGCCTGTTTTTTAAGGTCTGCTTTCAGCCTTGTCCATAAATATCCTTCTCCGTGATGTTTTCTGCATTCCTTTGAGATGCAGTGCTAGTGCAGGCCCTCCCAGACTTGGCATTGGAAACTTTTCAGATACGCTCTGTATTCTGTGGGTTTTGGCTTCCATTTCAAGATTATGGATAAGAGGCTAAAGACAAATGTCTGCTCCAGACCTCCCCACTATGTTTTGCTGCCATGTGGAAGATGTAGTTGCCTTGACTGTGCCAGGGGAGTCGAGCATGATGAAGGAAGATATGATATTGAAAGATCTGATCTGATTCGTTCATCCATGCACGCCTAAGCCGGAAGCTAGAAACTCAAAATCCAGCTGTGACTTACATCCAGCATTTTAAGTCTTTTATCTTGGCTTGAACAGGATGCACCTGCTCTTGGCGCTACATTGCCTTCTGTAATGCGTTAAAAAGAGTGATTAAGAGTGAGCTGCTAATAATTGAACCCATCACACCCAACGTTTTGTCGTCTTTTGTACCCTCCTTATTTCATTGAGCTGTAATCCTTTTATTCATATTTCTTCCCTGTTCTCTAATCTGTGATTCTCTTTATGGTTGCTAGGCTTCTCCGCCTGCTTCACTGCCTCGAAGCAAATCTGTTCTCGGAACACTTTCTGCTTTTCTTTGCCACACTGGTTTTATTTGGCTTATGGTATTTGTGTTGACATGTTGTAATCCAAGCTGTTTACTCGAGATTAAAGAGAAGAACACGGGAAAAGATCAAGACTGAAAAACCTCAGATCTGAATGCCGCTCGTTCCAACTCTGTTAAAATTAGTGCCAAAACCAAAGGCTTCTATTGCATGTTCTGTAATGCATCTAAGCATATTACACAAGCAGATTAGTACCCAAGTCACAAAATCTAGCGTATGCGCTTAACATGTTTATGTGGCATTAAAGGTCCTTACAAGAGGAAAGCACTCAAAATAGGAATTTCTGTTGTTTTTTTGTCTTGGGGTTTTAAGACTGCTCATTTTCATTGCGCATTTATGATCTCATTTTTGTTCCAGTTGATGGTATTCAGCTGCTGCGCATCTAATGAAACTATCAGTTTGACATTCAGGGGCCATTAGAAAATTTTTTTGGTACAAGGATTCAGGGATTGAGTATTGTTTTAAGCGCTATGCTGCCTTTCAGCATTTTTATGTCACAGTTATACAAGTGGAGGGTTCTGACGCACGCAACAGGAGCTTAGCAGCGCAAGAACTTTCGGCTTTCTCTCATTCATCAGAGGCTGAATCGATCTGCTCGAAATCTTAAACTTAGCAGTTGTGTGGATGTGAATCTGGCTGACTTCAGCTTTGTACATCAGGCGTATGCGTTCATCATTGTGTCTGTGCCTTTTATCTGAAAATGAGGTCATAGTTGGGGCACTTGGAATGCGCTGAGATGACCTGTAATACTGGTGCAGCTTAATCTATGCTGCCCCTTTTCATTAAGTCAGCCTTAGTTGGCAGCTTCATTAAGTGTAACTTTGTTACTCTGTGGCTCTAATTCTCTTCAATTTTTTTTCTTCATGTCATGTGTAGAGGGCTCCTGTCTCTCTGCCTTGCTCTTTTGATCTTTTTCTTTTATTGTTCCTGTATCTATCTTGCCACATATTTCATTAGTGTCTCATCCTGACATCCATATTTAATACATCCTGAAGTATTCTCTTTGTGATGTGGTTTTGTTTTGCAATGTATCACAACCATGTATTTGAAGAAAATTCTTTTTGAATGCTGCCTCATTTACAACATTTCAAAACAACTCTGTTTTACCAAGCATATCTTTAAGATACAAGTCTAAATTTTTTTTTCCTTCCTGTGTGTGTTTTGGCAGATTTTTGGAGAATACTACCATTTTCGGCACCCCAGGGTGGTGAGAAGGTCTTTATCTGAAAACAGAGGAACACATGGTCGCCTGCAGGGAGATCCCCAGGTATGCGCGAAATGTTCCACACTACTTCCAGGCATTTAAGATGACTCAGTATTGCCATGTTTGACTTTAAAGCCAGTGTGATCAAACATACTGTTTATTCTGTGCAATATGAGTCTCTAAGTTTTTTATTTTTTACCCTCTGTGTAGATAATTTAGTTAAAATTTAATAACGCTACAGTTCATGTCGGACTAGAAAAGGTAGGAGGGCGTTTTGGGAACATCAAATAGGTTTACTGGGGTTTGTAGGCTGATATATTTCTCTTCGGATTCAAAAATTCACTGAAATTTAAGGGGCTAAGGAATACTGAATCTAATGAACTATTAGAAAAAAGTCTGTCCTCTTTTTAAACAATATCTAAAAACACTCATAGCAACCTTTTCACCTTGTTTTACATTTTTTAAGTACATTTTTTAAGTACATTTCTGCATGGTGGTCATTCACACAGACAGGTACACGTACTCACACTCTCAAAAAAAAAAAAAAGATGTGAAGTAACATAACGTGGCTGGTTCTTTAAGACATGCGGTAGATACTGTACCCAAAGGAATGGTGTACAATGATGTCTTACATTTACATATAAATAGTAACATCAAATTAAAGATCTCTACATAAACATTATATAAAGCACAGTAAACAGTAATAAATGAAACTAATTCAGTATTACGTGTGAGGAGTTTTGTCTCATGAAAGTGAATGAAAGTTTTGTTTTACAAGTACAGTATCTACCAGGTGTCTTACAGAACTAGCCACCGTTGGTTCTGTACACACACATACATGATGAGCAACTGAGCCACTTTTTTATTGTTATTATTAATTCCTCTTGTGGTCTGTTCATAATCACAATAGGATGATAGATCCAACTGAGAAATAATTTACAAATTTAAAAAAAATTAAATGCACTCACTAGACTTCTGGTAATGGTGCCTGTAAACTTTACCCTCTGCAGACATGTAACGCTGGTATGGGTTATGTATACTGTCACATAAATAATTGTCTACACAACGACCAGTTGCGGATACGTGTAAACAGTTCATTAGGCATTTGCAACCAGGAATAATTTTGTGCTGGCAATAATCTTTGCATGTAAGCATAATGTCTATAAGGGTTTGTATGCCTTATTAGTAATTGATTTTAATTGTGAGATCAGTGTGGTCATAAGACCAGCCATATCTCCCTTGAGCATGCCTGAATCCTGTTCTTTTGGCCCACATCATCTTTGGCTTGTACCAGCTTCCTGTTGGTGCCTTATATTGATGCACCACATTTTGATGAAGAACACACTTCTCTGGTGGTACCATTGCTTCCAGCCACTCCCACCACTACTTGCCATGTTTGTGTGGCATTTAATTAAACGAAAAAAAAAGGCTGCCTTCCTGCATGTTTAACGTTTTTGAAACATTGAAGTAAAGCTGCCTTCAGTGGCAGCCATTTAAAGACTGTCCAAGTGCTTGTAACCATCAGCTTCAATCCAGATGGCAAGATCAGAGGCGACATGGAACGAGATCTGCACTCCATCAGTTCTAGAGACTGGAAGGTTCCTTAATATAAATCACTGAATGGATCAGCATGTGCCATTTCTCACATTCTGGAAGAGGGATAAGGTCTGTTTGTAGACCTTGCGCTGGATTACCTGTAGGAGTGAGGCTGGCTTAAGTAGAGGCGCAAAAACACTCTGGTCTGTGTGTGATGAGGTGTGTGAATAACGAGGCCACCTGGGACATCGACACAATGAGTGCGCACAGGGTGGGATGTGCATGAATCTCTATAATGTATGTGAATGTGCCAGACCCACAGCACAGAGGTGCCCTAGTGGTCCGACAGCCAAAAAAAATTCTCCAGTTTAAAAAGGTTTTCAATCCCCTTACTTGATTTTACTGTCCAACACGAATGATTTAAGTCATCATGACATATCCCATGAGGTTTATGGAGGTTCATGTGGGTTTGGAGCAAGCAAAACACTATTGGGCAAGATGGGACTGAACACTTGTGGAAAGATGGGGCTAATTCAGAAACAGTGACCAAAATCATATCGGCCTGAAACAGCTATGGACAGCTGGTTACTGATGTTTTTTTCATTACTGATAGAGATCAAGTTGCTTCTGAAGTTTATGTAATCACACTTATTTTAGGCAGGTGATTTGACTCTTTAGCGATGAAGCTGGTGAAATTTGTGCCAAATACCTTTGCCCACCCTCTCAACAAAACTTGAGATTTCCCCCAGCTACCCTGCTTTACTTCCTGTTGTTGAATTTCTTTGCTCCCTTAGCGCCAAGTTGAAATGGGAGCCTTCCTGGCTTTTAAAACAGTCACCAATAACTTGTGGACTGACATTTGGGAAGAAATGGAGGCTTGATACTATTTATGTATTGCTTTTGCTTCTTTGAAGTAATATTTAACTGCACTTATAAAAAGTGCATAAAAAATTTAAGAGGCTAGGAAGAGTCCCAGTTTTATGCCTGTAAACTTTTATTGGGGGATTTCAGACTTGTTGTGCCATCATCATCACTTCACATTTCATATCATGACTTGAGGAAATGACAGTAATTGTGGTCCAGATGGACAAATACCTCTTTCACATCTAAACTACCCACCACTGCCTGCTGTATTTGAAATGTCTGGAGACTGGCCGGTCAGTTAAACTTTTCCTGTGTACAAGCTTCCAGACTGATTTATAATGGAGATTTTATCTCCACCGCTGCAGCTTCTGGTTTGGATCTTTCAGTCCTTCCCCATTACTTGGCAAAATCACTGCTCAATGCATTGGCCAGTGTTTTTATCTGCTTCAAAGTTTAAACAAATAATGTTGGCATGTTAAGATTAACATTTTTATTTTGCATCAGTTTTATTTTTTCAGACACTAATTTGGCCTTTACTAGATGCTTCAGCAGATCAGAGACATTGCTTATTAGCGAATCAGATGGTCCTGCACAAGTATTGCAGTAGTGGAATGCATTCAATAACTACTAACTTGCTTCTAATTACTTTCTAATTGCTCTTATGCATTGATTGAAATGTCTAAAGAGGGACCAGAACCCTGTTGATATTCAGGACTGCGTACATCTATAACACCGTTAGCATCTCATCTTAAGAGATTCTCAATAACATAAAGTTCAGCATGAAACCTATAAACCGAACACTATGCTCTAGGTTGGATTGGCATTGATCCCATCTGTGTCGGCAGTCTGAATTGAAACTCGACATTATCTTAACAAATGATTGTCAGAAGAATGCTCTCAGATTTACGTTATTAACTCTGCTTGTCATTGCTCACTGATGGAGAATGCAGTGGATTCTCAGTGGAGTGGAAGGGATAAACTTGATATCTCTTGTCTGTGAAGGTTTGTACAGGATTAGAAAGGAATTGAAATATGTTCCTTAGTGTACTTCTTTCACAGAAAGCTTTTTACATCAGTGTAACAACAAAAAAATGCCAGTGTTTAGTTGTTCTGTGATGACCAGCTAGTTGCAATTCTCGCGATTAGTTTCCTTTATTTAGGAAATCTCTATAGATGGATGCTAAGCTTCGAGAGCTTCTTAATACATCATGACCTTAATTTTTTATACAAAAATACAGGGCATTAAAATGATCTTTTAGAGATGGTAGTGAATTTTCATGTCCATAGTTCAAAAAAGCATGCACTTCAAAACGGAAAAATCTTCAGATGCTCCCAAAGTGGATTTTTGAGGTTCTCTTTCCGGCTTTGTCAGGTGATTATCAAATCTGCTGATATGATGATAGAGAATTGTATGGTATACCACTAAAGATTGCCTATGTCATCAATATGTCTTATAATTATAAAAAAAGAAAACACCAGATTAGTTTTACAGCAATGTGAACTTTGCACGAGTCTGAACATATTAAACCACTTACCACAGTAGTGTACCTGTGCAACACTCAAGCTATCTTTTTCGTTTAATTTATTATTGAATGATTTTTTTTTTTTTGTGACATTGACTTCAATAATTGCAAAAAAGAAGCTTAAAATAGGAAACACTAAAAATATAAAATAAAAAAATATATATTCAAGCCACACAGTCTCAGGATTTATCCCTCTCATTGTTCTTCTGTAACTAGTTTAATAGCTTTAAGCTATGGGTGGCCTCTTGTGGCGTTTCTGCTCTTGCTAGAAAAAGAAAGATTCACACTGCAATTTTTAACATAACATCGACTTCTTATTTTATCTTATTTGATATCCTGTTTAAAAAAATTATAGTGATTTATTTAAAATGTTATAAAACCACAGAAAATAAAGATAGATAAAGCCGACCAATCCCTTTTTGTGTTGTGATTTAAATTTTTTCCTCTGTGATTGCTCTTGTTTTCAATGTCAATCTTTTGATACAGGATGCCTGACGTCAAACTGTTTCTCACTCTCTTTTTGTCGGTGTTACTTTCAGAATCAATCCATTTAAAAATAAGGTTGACTCATTTTGCGGTACGTGGCTGTGGGGTGAGCAGTGCACACTTAACACGAGTGCTTGGTACCTGGGAAATTCCCTGAAGTAACCACAAAGATGAAGCTGTGCTTGTTTCAGGCTGCCCTTGCAGCTTTGTCAAGGGTGACGTACTCCGGGTGTGTGCTCTGATCACTTTAGCGGCACGGTCACTTTACTGCTGAGCAGAGGAGGCTGGATGACTCGCTTCGTTAGGAGTTTGTCTACCTATGTCCTTTTCTAACTGATTGGCTTAAATGCTATACTGGTTTCTAAAGCTGTTCGAAATTTTCTTTACGATAGTAATAGTAACTGATGTTTTGTTTGGGTTATTTCAATATCCAATAATCACTTTATTGGTGCGTGTTCACACATACTAAACACTATTCATTGTCATTCAACTGTTGTTCATTCCTTCACACCAGGCGTGTGATTACCAATCCAGAATTTAAGTCATTCTGATAATAGTAATGCTTTTTATGGTTGATGGACAGGTGCCTTTTTTTTAAGCAGTCTTGCCATGAACACTTTTCTCCACATATGAAATAACACTGGATTTGTGGCAGATTAAAACCCCAAAGAACTCATGCCTGTTTTAGGATTATTTCAAAATAAGATTGACATGATCATATACAAGTTCATCTACAGTGATATCACTGGAGTAATGGTTATCAGTGTGTTCACATTAATAGCAACAGTTAAATCTGGCGTTTTGTTTTTAGCTAACATCAAATAATTATAAAAGCTGTGGTTGGTAATACTGCATTTTAAACATTGTGTTGTTGTTTCAGCCATGTTTTGTAATGAAACTGTGTGTTTTCTAAGGTAAAATGGGTAGAGCAGCAAGTGGTGAAACAGAGGAAGAAGCGGGACATTTACTCCGAGCCAGTTGACCCCAAGTTTGCACAGCAGTGGTACCTGGTGAGTCACACCCCCATACGCACTCAGGCAGATGTGCCGAGCATAGGTTTCAGATCTGAGTAGGGGATCATACTTCTACATTTATACATCATATGTTGTGAATTTAATTACTTTGTTTGATGGTGTATTTTGACCATTAGCTAGTCATTTGCAAGGAAAATTAATATTGTTGCTTTTGCTATTTGTAAGTGGTTTTGTAATGGACCAAAAGATCTGATAGTTTGCCTCTGATCCATGAATTAGTATCAGGTATTGCAATAATAATATGCACTTTGCCATGTCCAGCAAAAATCACATGTACGTATTCGTTTGGCTTTTATCTGAGCAAACTGAGGCAGTTGAAGGTTGTGGGCTCTGCTCACTGGCTCAGCACTGGCACCTTTGATCAGCAGACATCAGTATAACCTCTGAGTCACCACTTACAGCTGGATGGAACCATTCATTTGCAGGAAAGTTGGAGACATCCAGCTCACACCAACATGGACTGTGGAAAATCACTCCATAACTAACATTCCTAAAAGATTCAATGATCAACTTGGTGAAATTGAGGACCAGCCACTGAACTGCTCTGTTTGGTCTCTTTATGGAGAGAACAGCAGCCCTTGAGCGGCACCGGTATTCCATTTGCCATTAGCCATTAGTTAATACTTCCCCATCACACAACTGTCAGCTGGGAAGGATGGAACCATACATGTGTTGCTCATGCTGCAGCCCAGCACTGTGTCACACACTCTTAGAAAATCTACCTTACTTCTTCCATGTACAGGAGATTGGAAATACTTGTAGCTGGCTAGTGTCCGCATGATTGACAGGAATGATACCATAATCCCATCCAGTCCCTCCTACCTCCCAGTTTAACTCTCTTGACTCCCAGTCAGAGAATTGTTGCATTGTTGGAAATCAAAAATGTTTTTTTTCTTCTATCTATTGCTTTAGATGCATCTATATATTTAATTAAGATCTACACAGTATTAGCTAGCTTGAGGAATAACATGTCTAAATATAATGTAGCACCACTTCAATGTTCCAGTAAAAACTGTTTACTTGTACAGAGCTCCTGCCTTTGCTAAGATCACAGTACAAACACTAATCATCTGTACACTGCCTTAATCTATTTTAAACCACTTTCCAGACGTTTGCTACCAGCACTTTGTCCCAAACGTAATAGAGCTGTGCTAAGAGAAGTGAAGAAAACGTTTGTACACTGAATTATAAGATGTTGTCATTGTGAATGTTTTCCAAGCCTGACAATAAGCTTGTTTTTAATTTTGCCCATTTAGAAATATTTTTCTTCTTTGGAAAATGGACCAAAAGTGTTTGTTGCAATATGTAACATTGTTCTTATAATATGACTTATTAATGGAGAAAAATGCAGTGTCGTTTAGCCTTTAATTTCCATTTCTGTAGTGTAATATAAATGATTAGCTTTCAGGAAACCACATTGTCATTCTGCAATCAGAGGAAGAGCTTCTCACAAAAAGCGACGTTCTGGTTAATGAATTAGTGAAAAACCACCGGATGTTAGTTTCATTTTAGTAAAGTGAGATGCAATTGTAAACATAAGCCTGAGATCCTGCTATACCGTGCGGCATTGCAAAGTCAGAAAGCGCCTTTTTTGTGTGTGCGCGTCATAACATCTTTTTTACAGTTTCACAAAATTATTCTTCCAAATGTCTTAATATCATAAAATTTCATCAGCAATCGATTAAAGGTCAGTAGCAGCAATATGTCATGGAAATCATTATAACTGAGATTCCTGTACTTCCTCTCAGTTCACTGGAATTCACTTTTATTTGGAATCCCTGACTGCAGAGCGGATTGTCAAAGGATCTTCACATAGTTTGCCGACTATCTGTTATACCCTGGTTACGTTTGCCTTTTGTCGATTCACCCTCCCTTCTGAAGGGAGACAGAGTGGAGATTGAAGACCAATTTTTTTGTGGCAGTGGAGTGAAATATCTATATCCTTCTGCTGCACTATGCGAACCTTGGATGGACCTGTTATAGAATCTGGGGAAAGCTCTATGCTATTATTCAATCCCCCACAGTCCTGTGACCAGTGTGAAGGTGGATCTGAGATGGTTTGTGTTATAGAAGAGTCGATTGAAGGTCAGTTGCTAATGACTGAGGATTGAAGGGATGTCGCATCAGTGCTAACTGCGTGAAATTGTGATTAATTTCTGCTGCCGGAACCCTGGAAAGTCCATTTGGAATGAAAGCAGGTTTGATTTCCAAGCTTTTATCTCAAATTGGAATCATCATGTGCGCAAAGTGCTTTTGTTAACAAAAGGAAATTGGTTGAATCTTTGCACGTGGACTATCATTAGCACTATAAGACCATATTGTGCATGAGGGAAGATTGAGATCTTAATAGCCATTGCAATAAAGTGCCCCATCCTAAATGGCTAAATATATTTTGTACCATTGTTCTCCTCTCTTTATTTCCTCCTTGGAGCATATGATACATTTCTCTCGACCCTCTTTTCAGTACAATAGCAACCACCGTGACCTCAATGTGATGGAAGCCTGGAAGCAGGGTGTTACAGGACAGGGTGTGGTGGTGTCCATATTGGATGACGGAATTGAGAAGAACCATCCAGACCTCGAGCAAAATTATGTGAGTCTGAAGAGAAAAGCCAGACACTGCACACAATTTTTATTTAAGGTCAAAACTCTTTAATTAAAAAATATATGCTTTAATTCTAGGATCCTGATGCCAGCTATGATGTGAATGATGGCGATCCAGACCCTCAGCCTCGATATACTCAGCTCAATGATAATCGGTAAGTCTGCAGCATATGCTAACAGCAGATTTGGAACTTTCAGCAATGTGCAAAAAAGGAATTTACTTCAGTTACAGTGCACTGATCCTTAAACCAAAAACCTCGGCAGCAGATCATCCACTATGTGTAAACAGCTCTGTATAGATCAGGTTTATAGATCACCTCTTGGCTCTTGACGCTATGGTGTTAGGATGTGTGTGCTGTTTTTTGTTTGTTTTTTTAGCCCAGAAGCTTCTGGGAGACATTGTAAATCTGTATTAATGCTGAGTAGAGCACAAATGTCTGCTTAAGTGCAACAGTCAAGGGAGGCTTGCTTAAGAAGAGGCTTACATCCTCTTCATATCATATGTGCTACACAGCTATCAAGCTGTAATGCACGCAAGAGCTATTCTAAGTGAAATGTGTAGTGTCATAAATGTAGTTATACATTTAAGCTCCACAATAGAAGCTGTGCATTGAACTGACTCTTTATGGTCCGCAAGCCATTGTGCCTTTTATGTTCACCTTATTTTATACAAGTCGAATGTGTGCGTATGGGTTATGGGAGCAGTTTTAAACCTTAAATACACTTTGGTCCACCCTTTATGGATTAGGAAAGCACTGAAATGTGGCTTTATCCAGCCTCCTGGAAGTGTTTTCTACTCCATTCTTGTAAATTTAAGATTTTATATACTGCCAGAGGTTTATAGGAAGTAGACAACCTCAACAGTCTTCCCACCTGCACAAGCATTTCATGCATTGCTTTCATTTGGGTAAATCAATGACAGAGTAAATTTGGGAAGAAAGTATATAAAGAAGAGCTATAAACCAGAAAAGGTTTTATTCCTTTTTGTCACTCCACTTTGAGCCAATTGAATAAATTAATTCTAAGAGTAACAACAAAACAAAAACCTTATGGTCTGTTTGTCATTATTTCTGGTGGCAAATGTATTGCACAAGGAATTGGTTAAAATTAATGGGGGTTTTCTTCTGACTCTGTGCTCTGGGATCCTAGAGCTTTGTTGTCTAGCAGCAAACTGTAATTAATGATGACAGATTGAAAAGCTCTGAGCCTCAAGCAGGTTGATCTCCTAGGTTGAATTTGGAGTCGAACAATCTGAGTGTGCTCACTGTGTGAAAGCTTTGGTGCATACCATGGTTAGCTTAGCAAAAAAAAAAAAAAAAAAGAAGTATCTTGTATACGAGTAGTTAAAATTTATATCCAGCTTCTTAACAGTATAGGTAACACTAGCGTGTTCTGGGTTGACCCAGAGGTTTCTTTTCCTCTTCACCAAGAAGGACCAGTACAAGGTCTGTTTTACAACATACATAAGCTTTACAGCAGAGGCTGCACTGTTCCGCCTGTCGATCTCCCGCTCCGCCTGTCGATCTCCAGCTCCATCCTTCCCTCACTTGTCAGGGATGCATCACACCTATCATAATAAGAATCACACTCCTCAGCCTACCTGAGAAAGTCTATTCAGGAGTATTGGAGAGGAGAATCTGGCCAATGGTTGAACAATGGTTTTCGTCCCGGCCGCAGCACGCGTGACCAGCTCTAAACGCTCTACAGGATCCTGGAGGGGGCATGGGAGTTTGCCCAAACAGTCCACATGTGCTTTGTGGGCTTGGAGAAGGCTTTCTATAGCATGTCCCTCGGGCTGTCTTGCGGGGCGTGCTCCGGGAATATGGCATGCCAGACCCGTTGATACGTGCCGTTCGGTCTTTGTATTGCCTGAGCCAGAGCTTGGTCTGCATTGGTAACATTTCTTATTCTCGTATATATATATATACCTGAGTTGATTTTCTGTAAGACAGTGCTCAATACAGTGAAGTAGAGCTAAATATGTGGTATAAGGAAGAAAATTAACTACTTACTGTAGAAAAACTACAATTTGATCCCTACAGACCTGTTTCGTGGTTGCCGACTCATCAGGGGATTTATTGAGAATATTCATTACCACAGTTTATATACAGTCAGAGTCATTTACATGGTCTGTGTTGTATGCAGTGTGAAGTGTTAATCTAATTTGGTTCAGGTGTTGCCTAGGAGGGCTTTGTTTCTGTGGTGGCAGGATGACACAAGCTCGTTACGTCTACTGAGTGTTGATAGTTCATGACAATAGGTGATCAAGAACTTTTCTTTGAGGCAGAGGTTAAATTTTTTACTTGCGCTATTGTAGGCTGAGTGTGACGATAGGATGCGCCATGAGATGAAGTGTTCGATGTTGTTGTCC
>JBCNYG010000002.1:15993974-16007915 GCA_039654305.1 Porochilus rendahli | reverse complement strand
CACGAAACAGGTCTGTAGGGATCAAATTGTAGTCATTTTTTTCTTATACCACACACACACACACACACACACACACACACACACACACAATTCACTAGCTTATGTCTGATTCGATATATACACACTTATTTTTGCTGCCATCTTACCTTACTGGAACTGACACATCTACGTCCTCTTCTCCCAAATGCACACTGTCAAACACATTTTAGCAGATTGCAACTTCTATGCAAGTAAACCAGCTGATGATGATGAAAATATACATACTTTTGTGCAATAGGAGAGTTAGTATAATAAAATGTATTTAAACAAAATATTAAGACTAATCTGATGCTTTAGTCATTATATTAAATATATTTAAATGCAGGGTAATACATCAACTTATTAATCTCAGTGGACCTCAGAGTACAAAAAACTGTGAACGTGGAATGTTTTGAATAAAAGTTTGCGTTTCTTTGAATCTTTATAACTTGCGTGACTTGCTCTCGCTGGTTTTAGGGGTGAAGTAGTCGATGGGGCTTTTAGGTCTCTGCTTGTTTTTTATAAAACCCTCTCTGTTCAGTTATATAAGGCCTTCTTTCATCCATCAAACAGTCCATAGACATGTTTGGCATGTTGACCTGATCCAGGACCATTTTCCTGTTTGAGTTTAAATACTGTATGTGCAACCACAAGACAGCCCCGGATTCAACAGCAAAAATGTAGTCACTACAGATGCCCCCATTTACCTTGGCTAGGAGTTTGGCTAAACCCCTATGTTTACTTAAGGTAATATCTTATTTACTTTCAGGCCATTTTTACTGTTCTTCAAACTAGATTTCCTACAATGCTTACTATGTAGATCCTGCAATATTAGCAACTGGCATATTAAACTCTTGAATTTAAATATCCTTTCAGTGGAAGAGATTGTCAGTGTCATTCTTCTAAAGAAATAGATAATCTGAGCTGTTAGCAGCTTTAAAGTAGAGCATGGCATGCATTATCTTAAGGGAATGCTACTTTTGGAAAACTTTCTAACTTTCCTCTCCTTGGGAAATACAAACATTTTTTCTGAATGAATTTGCCAGAAGTGCCATGTTGTTTGGTCCAGTATACGTTAGAATATTTGTAATGGATTATTTGGGTGCATCTCTTCTTTGGCGACATTGATAGAACACAATCAAAAGAAAAGCCCATTTAGTCAGCACTGAGCTACAGTGCGAGTATGAATTTTGTTTTTTGGCACTTTCAGCAGCTTTAGATCACTGTACAGGAGGTATTCTGCCAGAGTCTGTACATGCATTCATTTGTATCGCTGCCTGCAGTAGAGTTTACTGCTGCCAAATAGGCTTTTGACGGCTGTTTTTCACCTTTGTTTTTAGCATGTCATGGAAGGATTTGGTTTGAAATAATTATATTTTATTGTTCCTCTGCCACTAATGAAAAGAAGGGTATGACTCACAGAATGAATATCAGAGCTATAACACATGATAGCCTAAATTGATTTAATTCTATCTTTTCTTTTTAATTAATTAAAGAACGGGATATGTGGGACAGAAACACACTTGGACGGAGAAAGAGAAGGTTCTTTGCCCTTATTCTCTTTCAGCCTGTGAGGCACACAAGATCCTATTATTGATCCTTACAGACTCTGCTGACTTTGCATAAGCAGAACCTAATTCAGTCAACACACATGGTAGCAGATATATAACAAGTAACAGTGAATTAGATTTATACGTGTACAGTTTATGAACCCTATAGAACTTTCTATATTTCATCATAATTGATGATACAAAACATCATTAAATATTCACACAAGTGCTAAAAGTAGATCAAGAGAATCCAATTAAACACATGAGAAGAAAATATTCTACTTGATCTGTTATTTATTGAGGGAAATAATCCAATATTACATCTGAGAGTGGCAAAAGTATGTGACCCTCTAGGATTACCAGTAAATGTGAAGGTACAAAGAGTCAGGTGTTTGTAATCAACTGGATGGCAGTCAGGTGTCAGTGGGTGCAATGTTTCATTTAAACAACAGTGATCTGTAAAAATCTGATCTTCACATGATTGGAGGTGTGTTATGGCACAAAGAAAGGAGGCTTTTGAGGACTTAAAACGGCTGGAAAGGGTTATAAAACCACCTCTACAGAGTTTGGACTCCAGGTTGGACAGGTTGTGTCCAAATGTAAAAATTTCAAGACTGCGGTTACACTCCCTAGGATTGTTGTGTAAAAGTCACTGAGGTCACAAAGAAACCGGGGGGAAATTCTAATCAACTAAATATCACATTGTTTAATGTTCATAAGTCCATTGGATATTGGAAAAACATTTTGTAGACAGATAAAACCAAAATAGAACCTTTTCATTTAGATGAGAGTCGTTATGTTTAGAATAAGGAAAACACTGCACTGACTTTTTATCTTCATTCAAAATCGAACACACCTCTTTTAGTTGGTCAAGATCGTTGTTAGGCAATAATCAGAAGGTTAGGTAATCAGGGTAGCAACCAAATTATTCAAGAAGGTAGCTCTCCAAGAGCAGCATTGGAAACCTATGGTAATAGTTTTGCGATTGACATTGTCGCAAAGCAGCTTTGCAAAGTAGAACAAATTTTTTAATTAAATTAAACATGTCTTCTACAACCCCTACACACCCCCAATGAACAAACCCATGGCAATCATGGCAATGTTAAATTCCCTCAGTTGACACAAATAAGAAGACCTACAGATTTCGCAAACGAGTTTATTACCAGCAGTGAAAAGTCGTCTTCACAATCTCCGAGTGCAAATCTCTAGTGCGAAGGTGATATCTTTGCTTAATTGTTGTCCTGGGAAGTCCCCAGCTCAGTAGGCCTAATGCGTGAATGGGCCATTGGCCACAGGTCTATAAAGCGTTTTTAAAAGGGTCAACCTTCTTTTTGAATGCCTTTTAAACGTGGTCTGTTTAAGGCAGTAGTTTCAACTAAATGTACATCATATGAAAGGTACTACATGCATGCTGTCAGCTCAGGATAGACTACTGTATTAACATTATAAGAGTCTAATTTTAGATTACTAAAGCCATTAGTGGACTTCTTTAAGAATACAAGAAAGGAGAATATAAAATATTTTACCCTTTTGTTGTTAAATACCCATTCTTATTTTTTTTCCTACTGGGTTTACACCAAACAAGGAATAGAAAAAAAAGGATAGCATAATTTTTTTTTTAACTGCCTAAAAAAGGCAAGGAATGAATGGTCACTTGTGGGCTCTGTACTGTAGCAGTATGCCTGAATTTGTACTCTGACTGCAATTTCAAGAGTTAAAAAATGCGAATGGACATACTGCAGTTGGCAATGGCAGATGGCTTGCAACCCACTGAGTTTTGCTTTATTTGTTTTAATAAAGAAATATCAGCATTTAATGCTGGGGACTTTAATAAATCTATTTGCTTGTGCAAAGTGACATAACCAAACCTGTTCTGTGTCTTTTCAGCATACAGAGAAAACTTAATAGTATTACATTGACTCCAAGTCTCTTAATGAAAAAGCGCTCTGGCGCATTTTATGAATCATTTATTCTTCCCATTCATGCATTTTGCATGTTGAGCATCAGTCCTGTCTTTTGATTGCTATTCCAGATAGAGCTTTGTTTTGCTAATGGGTTGTTTTTCTGGTTGTTTCCATCCATATTGGTAGGCTTATTATAACACAACTTTCTGCTTTGCGGAGTTCCCAGTGTTCCAGAATGGGTTGGGATTTATTATATTGTGAATGACTTAAAAATAGCAAAGCTATTTTTTTTCCAGTAATGTGCAAACATTATCCATTTTTGTTGGTTTGTATTGTCAGACATAGAAACTGGCAACACAAGGCTTTGGAAACATTGCTGGTTTCCATTCTCTTAGGATTAAACAAACAAAAAAAGGATTTTATTTGTTCTCTTTTAAAATGCACTATTAGAGAACAGCTGTTTGTGGGTTCAGAAGACGGATTTTCTCCTATTAAGCAAAGCACAAAACTGTAATAGGTTCTTGCTGTTCCTGCTGCATGATTGATTTATTAGGTCAATGCTCTCTATCAGACGAAGCCTTTAACTAGTTTTGAACTGGATTCGCTATTCTTTTGTTAGTGATGCAGTTGTAGAGCGAACATGTGCAAGATTGTGTGTCAGTCTGCTGACACTAATTTGAAGGCCTGGGTAATATTATGGCAGTTTTCTAGTGTTGAATGTTTTAATAAACTGAAACCTAAAGCACATATTTGGACAGTGCAGATTTTTGTTGTATTAAAAATGTATTGTAAATGCACTACTGTATCATTTCACCTTAGCATTTGTAATTTTCCTAAAATGTTAACTTGTATATGCTGTAGATTTAGATATTTAGATTTAAATCTACAGCATATACCTCAAGGGGTGCAGCTGTCAAAGCATTTTCCCTTGTCAGCAGACTCTTGAAAGTCATGTAGTCATCCGTGGCTTTGTATCCTTGAATATAATCTGCTATGCTTACTGGATGGAAATGATGGCTTGACACTAGCCAGTTCTGTTATCAAAACAGGACAATTGGTACCCTCCTCCAAGTCTGTTCAGCAGCAGCTTTATAAGGTTACATTGGTGTGGGTCCATTCGTTATACTGACAGATTAGTAGCAGCCTTGGTAAGATCTATACTGTACAAATATACAGATGATTCAGCCTGACTTACTGGAGAATTTCATTTCATCAATGAAATGGAAAACCCTTGTTTAAGGCACAGCAGAAAGAATAGACACCTTAGTAAACATTATTTGCTCATTTATCAAACTTAACTGAAACAAAAATACATTTTGACGGTTGTCTCATTGACGTTCTGCTTATGCTAAAGTTCTATATTTGTGCCTTAGTCATTTGGATTTTACCTTCTCTATCCCGTGGTAATGCTTAAGAGTTCATAGTGAAGTGAACACGCCACTGGCATTAACCTCTGACCTTTTGATCTTGATGAGAAGTGGTGTCTGTAAAGGTTCTCAGGCATGAAATCTTTTTGCATAGTCTTGTAGTCTCTGACTGTGCTGAGCTGCATGGCATATTTTAAACTTGGTTTCCTCCTCAGAAGATCTGCTGCCTCAGTTGCTTTCCCAGTATGGGACCTGCAAGCCCTGAAAAAGATTACAGCTGTATTTTAAAGGAACATTAATAATTTTGAAAGCTTGGCTTATTGATAATTAATATTGCTAGCCAGTAACCTGCACATTTGATGAACGCTATAGAAAGTTATATTGAGTATCCTGACAGTATATTATGCAGTGATTTGTTGTATGAATTCATCAGAAAAGTATTATTCCTGTTCTCTATTATTCCAGCTCTGCTGGTATATTTTGTTCTCCTGCTCTCACACCTTTGCTGCCAGTTGAATTTCAGTATTTCTCCCCTTTTGGCTGTTGTACCTCCTTGCCACAATGTATGTCAGTCAGGGCAGGTTAGCCATGTGCTTTAGTCAGTCAGGGCAGGTTAGCCATGTGCTTTAGTCAGTCAGGGCATTTTGTCACAGCAGTGGGTCATGTAATGGCAAGTCCATTGACCCGTACAATGAATTCTACTGAGTCTCATTAGAACACAGCAAGTATGGCATGTACTAATCTCTTCATTAGCAGGACCTTGATCAGTTTGGTGCAGAAACTGTGGGCAGAATGATAGAGGAAAATAAAACTACCAACTGTAGAGAGAAAAAAAAAAATCACTATCGTCTATTAGGGGATAAAGATCCTGTGGTAGTAGTGGAGGAAAATTAAAATCTTTGTGAAAACTATCAAAATTAACAGATTATTTTGCTTTATTTTTGCAGGTTGTAACAGCTACTCTTTAACAGTGCATGACATGAGGAAAAAAGAAAATAAACATTACAATAAATCTGGTAAATAACTAGGACGATAGTTTTAATGCTGTTCTCCATAGAGCACGACAATCTAATCAAATGTATTTCTTATGTCAAAGATTGAATAACCGTTGTGTACTCTGCATTTGAGTCCCCTTTGTATGTGGTCCTTAAAATTTATGGAATGAATAAAACTAATTTTTCTTTGTTCATCTTTCATTTGACAGGCATGGAACACGTTGTGCTGGTGAAGTAGCTGCTGTTGCCAACAATGGCGTCTGTGGTGTTGGTGTAGCCTACCACGCTAAGATTGGAGGTGAGTCTGCATATTTATTCTGATTTAAAAATTTTTTTTTTTTTTGAATAGGTGATTTTAACTACTACAGGTGCCATTACTTCTAATAAATTGATCAATCTGCATTGTGTTAAGTGATCAGAGACACAATCAGCCACACCACTAATGTGCTGGGATTTCCACTTTAGGTGATTTTCACTTTAATGTGGCCGTCATATTTTGGTTTGAAACACCTAAATCTTTATTATAACTCAAGGGCACTTCTGAATCTAGAACAAGTTATTCTGGGCATTAGCCTTGCTCCACTGGTGCATCCTTGTAACATACTATTGCAGGGCCTCAGCATTGACCCATCTGATTTGCGTGTACGCATGTTTAATACTTTTAAACATTTCATTCAATTCTGTTTTCATTTTATCTCTTTACTCCTCATTGTACTTTATTTGTGGAACCAGGCACAATCCTTCAGCACTGTTCAGATGGCATCCAGTTGTTTGATTTCACAAGGGACAAGGGTGAAACTGTTCATAGCTTACTGTCTGGATCTTGGGTCACAGCTGGTAAAGCTTAGCAATGTAATCCTTAAGCAGATTTTAGCCTATTTTTACCACTTCAGGTGTGTCATGTCACAATGAATAGGATGTAAGAGAAGCAGGCATTTGTTAACTGTGTAGTTCCACAGGTTTCAGTTACTTTAACAATGGGTGTTTGAAAATGTCATTCAGGTCCCACCCTGTATTGTGTCATTGCTCAACTTTGTTACAAAATAAACAGTACAGCTTTGGGAATATTGGTTTTGGTATGTTTTATATATACGTTGTTTTTACAAAGCAAACTCCCCATATGCAAATTTCTTTCCTTCCCGAATGATGTATAAATGCCAGCTCGATAAGCTTTGAACACGTCGTCATCATACAGAGTACAGGCACGTTGTGACTAAGCAAGGCATAACAATAGACAGGGCTTCAATATGCTAAGAAAAAATAAGGCCCCAACTTACAATAATCAAGAATTTGATTTTAAAGAATTTATGCAGCACTCTGGCTTTAAAACGGTCTTCTGCGGATGCCTGATCTCACCCAACACCCCCACCAACTACACTGTAATGTCCTTGTTTAATGCCCCACTTGAGACTTTTCGCAATCTTTTTGTCTTTTTTTTTCTCTTGCAGATGAATATCTCGGGCCATACTCTTTCAGTCTGCTTTTAGGTCATGGATCGGTTTCTTCCCCACTTTGTCTAGCTTGTGCTTATTTTCATGCTCCTGCTTAGCCACAACTTGTATGGCAAAAAGTGTCCTAATGACACTATGAAAAAAAACTGTCTAAATTATTTTTTTTTATTTTTTAAAAAAAAGCTTTTACTCCATTATCCACTCTAGCTTTTGCTTCTACGCAGCACAAATCCTTCTCCTTTTACTTTCCAAATGAGAATCAGCAGCTGTTAAGCAGCCATACTTTGTGTTCCTTTATTTCATCTGTAGGGAAAACTTTCACCTAATAGGCTTCTCTTCTAAATGGCCTGGGTAAGGAAAGGAAATTGAATGTGAAGAGAAGATCAGAGGGAAATTGATGGGAGGCTTTGGAGAACTGACCCAAAGCGATGGCTCAGCCTGCCTTCTGTTAAGGGAAGCCCCAGCACGAGTAGGCCACACTCGGATTAAGACACTTCACTGCAAGCACTCATTTAGCAAGCATATTATCTTGGATGGCTTTATTCTGTTCCATGTGACTTTGTAACAGATAACTTGTCCTCTGGAAGGTTCATGTGAGAAGAGATTTAAACAGATCTACTATGTTTCAGTGCCATGCATTTTATTATCCAAGGTGTATCTCTCTTTCGTTTCTGTAGCTTTCTCCAAGCGCTTGAGGGATTTGAAGAATTTTGGTTTTTAGACACACAGCTTAGGCACTCTGTTCCTGATATCTAGCTGGGATTTTCAGTTCAGCTTCTGGTTTCTCTGTAGCAGTGGCAGCTCTCAGTTTTAAGATTGCTTAAAACTTGAAAGTTCTCAGGTTTTTCTTTTTGCATTGGAGCCAGGATGAATGAAGTATGTGTGACCTTATCTCCATGCCTTTCAAAGAGCCGAGCTGCATGGTTGTAAAGATGACTATCGTTGATTTCCCTTTTTCCAGTGCTTTAACTTATGGCCACTGAGGGCTTTTTGTGGTTTCTTACCCTACAGGGTAAACCTTACTTATTTGATCCAAAATCAATTTAACTAAAATGCAGCTGACATTTTTAGACTGCGAAGCCTTGCCTCCTTTCCAATCGTCCCATGAGAATGAAGGTTCACTTTGAACAGAGAAGTGGAGAAGTGGAAACTGATAAGAGAGTTGATTGTTTTGACTTCTATAAAGGGGTACCTGACAGCAGTGAGGAAAGAACATGGATATCACCTCTGAATGAACCTGAGGATTGAATACAGCTCTAGTCCCCATCCTTTTCTATTTTCATAATCTTTACAAGCTCTGCAGATGTCTTTGCATTGTACTGGAGCTGCTTTAAGTCTCTGTCTGGAACATCTTCATCAAGTGCTGAACTCTTTGGTAGTATAACGTTTGGCTGATTTTATGTCTCTCTCCCACCCCAAGAACAAGTTTGGTTTTTCTTATATTGTAGTGACAACTTTAAACCCATAAAAGTTTATGACCACAGCCTGCTTTTCTAAGCTATCTAAGCAGCGGTGAGGAATTGTCTTTGCAGTTGTCTGCGGTATGTTGTTTTCCTCTTGAGAAAGAACACAGCTGGCCTGGTATCATCAGACCTTTTCTCTCCTGTCTTGTAATCATGATTAAAGGTATTGAAAACAAAATAGAAGACCTTACTCTTACTCTCTGGCAGTTTGAATGCATGACAAGTGTTCAATTGTCACAACTCCGTAATCTGGGGCCTTTTCTTATGAATAAATCTGTCCTTCAGGTTCATAGTGAAATTGGTGCCAGTTCCTGTCTTTGGGTGAAAGATGGGGTACTTCCTGAACAGGTTGCCAATCTGTATAACACACAGATGAACATTCACACCTATGGGCAATTTAGAGTAGCTTAGTTCTGTGGGAGGAAACCAGAGTGCCTGGAGTAAACAAGCTACAGGGGAGAATGTGCAGACTCCTCATTGAAAGTGTGGTTTGAACCTTCTTGATGATCGTGCTGACCACTGCACCACCATTAAGCCTTCTTATGAATTAAATGTTTGAGGTAATAAATGTTTCTCAAATTTAATGGGTCATGTTTTTTTTTTTTTTAGGTGTGCGGATGTTAGATGGAGAGGTAACTGATGTGGTGGAGGCTCAATCTCTCAGCCTCAACCCTCAGCATGTAGACATCTACAGTGCCAGCTGGGGGCCCGAGGATGATGGGAAAACTGTGGACGGCCCCGCCAAGCTGGCAAAGGAGGCTTTTTTACGAGGAGTAACTGAGGTCAGTGACATTGACTACTTCTCTCTGGTCCCCCCCCCCCCCTCCAAGTTTTAATATACTTTGTCTTTTAAAATACCCCCCCTCCACCACCACCACCAATTTCTTTAGCAGATATGTTTATGCCTCCTGTTTCCGCTCCTACAAGTTTTATTATACTTTGTCTTTTAAAAAGACGCCCACCACCACCACCAATTTCTTTATGCAGATATGCCTTGAGTGTTATCAGATTAGAAAACCTTACCACCTAATTGCTCTCTACCTTACATTGTCGTAACACCTAGTGTAGTTAATTGTATTGCTGCTGTTGGCATTAAAGTCCTTCTCTTTCATAATTACTCACAATAAGCTTTGGGGGTATGTACAAGATGACCTGATGAAGATGACCTGTGCAGCCAGATTATTGTAGTTCAAACCAGAAGCAGAATTATTGGCATTACCAGCTATATAGCTGTATCCATATGCACCACAGATATACCTCCAGTGTGTATCTCAATGGAGCTTGTTTCTTCTGTAAGCCAATTGTTGTCAATCAGGTTTTGCATAAACAAAAGAAGCAAAAACTATTTGTTCCAATTTTTTTTAGCAAGGGCATACCATCGTGCTTATCCCTTCTTCTATAGCCCTCTTCTATAATACAGTTGCTCACAAATGCTGCCCTGTCTTTGGTGTGGTGCAACTGGCCTCAAGCCAACAGACAAACAATAGAACAGAGGCCAGTTTTTTTCAATACATACTGCATTGTACTCTGAGCATGTAAAATGTTCAAAGCAATAGTCTAGCATTAAATTATGAAAAAACAAAGTTGTAGTACTGTCCTCCATTGTGTGCAGACAGAGTTTCTGCGAGTGAACCCTCAGAACCTGTAACCCTGTATCAGTAATTTAGTTATTCACCAAAGGCTTGGTGGATGTTGCTGAATTGGACTATTTAATTCAGCAATGTCCATTTGTTTTAATATATTCTACACAGGAACATAAAAAGAAAATTTATTAAACACTTTTGTAGTTGACTTTTACATATTTCAAGCATGACAGACCCGTCAGGTAAGTTCTATGAGGCACATAAGCAATCTCTATTAAGCCTTCTTTTTTAAACTCAAAGAATTTTTGTTTTTCCATTTCTAAAGTGCTAAAATGATCACATCACCTGCTTTATCGCAATGTTCTCATGCTTTTCGTGACAGCATCTGTTAACTCATTCATAGAAGGAATTCCTGTGTTCTTAAAAAATGTGGGTTAAATATGGATTTCAAATTTATCACCATTACACGCCATGCTCTGTATTTGATGTGTTTTATGGGAGTTTGGTCCTATTCGGTTTAAGGTTTTATTCTTTTGGAAAACAGTCTACACAAGCTGACCATCCAGATGATTTTAGGAACCTCAAAACATGCATATTTGATTTGATAAGTATATTCATAGTGACTGAAGTATGCAGGAGACCCTTGCAGATATCCAGAATTTCTTTAGTTGTGGTCCTTGTAGTTGAGCCCTGCCCTGTGCCAGCACTCGGATTTGTTTCAGAAAATTTTATTTGCATAGCAGAATAAATCCTAAAGCAAACAGGCCTGAAGCCTGGGCAAATGCATGCAAAAGGAGGCTTGTGGTCCAGCAGGTGTGTATGTGGACAGAGAGCTCAGTGTACTTTCTCTGAATATGAGTAGAGTTGTTTTTATTGGAGGTTTTTTTTATTGCTTTATTGTTAAGAACCTGACGTAAAGGGGATGGCTGCATAAACAAAGCCTTATCAAAGTTAATGAGCAAACGGCACCTGTATTGAGTTACAGACGCTGCTTTCCTTTGCATGAGAGAGCACGCTGAATGAAAGCAATGTGGGTACACCCAGAAAATATGCCTCACACATTTTTTAACCTCTCTCAACATTCTTATCACCTGCTATTTGCTTGTAGAATTTTCTTATTAAAAATATACAATCAGACACGATTCATCTGAGGACATGTACATTGTTCTTATGGCATTGCCTACTGAGTTTATGATGGCTGCCTGCTTGAAGGAGTCTTCCAAACAGCTTCAATCCAGTGCCCCCAAACCGTATTTTATCTTGTCAAAACACACCATCACATAGGCTTTGTGGTAGAAACCTTAAACATAATTGTGCTGAGCGTGTGTCATGAACTTTTTTACAGGGTCGTAGTGGGCTGGGCTCTATATTTGTTTGGGCATCTGGCAATGGTGGCCGGGAGAAGGACAGCTGCAACTGTGATGGCTACACCAACAGCATTTACACACTCTCAATCAGCAGCAGCACACAGTATGGCAATGTGCCGTGGTATAGTGAGGCCTGCTCCTCCACCCTCGCAACCACCTACAGCAGCGGAGGTCTCAACGAGAAACAGATTGTGAGTATTATTTTGCACCACTACATAGCAATGAATGCTCCTCTGATCCAGCCCAGTTCTTTTGATTTTACAAAAATGCAGGTTTATTTCCTTTAAAATAGCCTATGTGCTTTAATATACAAAGCACAGAATTAGCAATGACCTGATGTCTTTAATGCCTGTGGTTGTATACTACACTGCCTGACTAAAAATATTTTACACAGTAATATTCCATTGGACCCCTTTTTAGTTTTGATTATGACACACATTTTCTGTGGCCTTGTATTGAAACTGAAGGCAACATTACCATCATTTCCATTCAGAGTTGCATAATCTTTTAACAAGATCTTGTATTGACAATGGGAGAGTTTATCCTCTCTGTAATGCCTTTATCACATCCCATCGGCTTTTATTGGGGTTAAGGTCAGGACTCAGTGATGCCAATCAAGTGTGAAAGTGAGTCCTCATGCTCCCTGAACCACTATTTCATTATGAGTTCATTTTATCCTAGCATTGTCATCCTGGAATGTAATGTTGGCATCAGGGAAGAAAAAAACTCCACTGATGGGATGACCTGATCATTCGTTACATTCAGGTTGTCATCTAACTTTTTTTTATTGCCACATAATCTTGCATGTCACTGCCTCCAGAGGCTTGTGAGCTGGCCACTATGCGTGAAAGCTTGGTGTGCTTCCCTTCTTACCTTGGCCTTCCTCTCTCTTTTTCCATTGCTCATGAGACAGTTCTCTACCTTCTCTAGCAAATTAAAAGTTTTTTTCAATTTTCTTCATAATGTGTGGTGTTCTTATGGTCTCACAGCTGTTTATTCCCAATTCTCGAGTTCTTATTGCACAGTGCTTGTGTAAATGCTGTTTCACTTTTAAACAGCCCTGAATTCTACTGTCCTTTTTTATGATTCAGCTTTACCAAGTGTTTAGGTGTTGTCCAAATGTGGTCAGTCAGGATTTTTTTCCAACCACATTTCTTGAGTGAAGCTGACAGTTCAGTACTGTTCTTTCAGGTTTTAATAATGCGCTAAACAGTTCTTAACTTGAAGCAATTTCCACAACCTCCTAGTTGTACTTGATGCAGGCCAGAAATGTATGCCTTCTAAAACAGGAACATCTTTTACACAACCAAATCATGCGTCTTTCAATATGACAACAAGAAATGAGAAGTTGAAGCATAATATCCCCTTCAGTAATTAACCAGTTAAAGCCTCTTAAGTATTTGCTTATTTAAATAATAAAGAAATTTTGGCTAGACTGTGTACATTAAATTATGTGGTTAATATTTTAAAATGTGCAACATGGGTCAAAATTAAAGAAACATTTTGTGGGGAAAACGGTGGATGGTTGACATGCTGGCTGTAAAAGGTGGGGCATTGCACAGTGGGACTGCAGTTAGGAAATCACGTGATTCCTTTTTTTTTTTTTTAAGGACAGTGGGTGCATTTGCCCTAAGGGTCTATATTAAGTTTCATCATGGCTTATCCGCTGCTAAACATCATCTTTTGTGTTCAGACTAAAGTCTTATACTATAAGTTTTCATTTTGAGACAAAGCAGTAACTTCATACTGTAATTGTGCCTCTTTGCACAGTCATCCTTTTGAGTTTGTTTTCAGTCTATTGTTAGTTTAAGTCTGAGTGCATACATTTTCCCATAAATGCGAAATGACAAATTGACTTGGTTGTTGCATAGATGCTCAGATTTCAACAATCATTTTTCTGTAGGCTTTTGCTTGACATGAGCATGTGTTTCCAGTGACAGGTAATAGTCCCCCCTTTCCTGCTTTTTAATGCCCCCATTTTGAATGAAAAAGTGTGAATTGCCACTTTCTCTCCACTCGGAGCTGTCATTCAGCTGCTCAGCAATTTTTAACACTTAGCCTCAATCCAAGCTGCTCTGTCTCAGTTGGTGCACCTCCCGGGATGCCTCTCTGTCATAAGCCATTCCACCCTCTCTCCCTCTCTCCCTCCCTCTCTCCCTCTCTCTCTCTCTCTCTCTCTCTCTCTCTTTCTTCTTTTCTCCCTTTCTTTCCTTTCTCCCCTTTTCCTTCTTTTCCCCCCTCTC
>JBCNYG010000002.1:15974218-15989426 GCA_039654305.1 Porochilus rendahli | reverse complement strand
CCCCGGAAGAGCTGGAGGAAGTGTCTGGGGTGAAGGAAGTCTGGGCATCCCTGCTTAGACTGCTGCCTCCGCGACCCCAGATAAGCGGAAGATGATGATGATGGATATTTGTGTGAGTCTGTGGTGAATAAGAGTCCTGAGATAATCACAGGGCAGTCTTTTTAAATACAGTAGCAGTTACCGGGTACAAATACAGTATCCGGAAACTGGTTTTGGAAGTGTCTTAATGATAAAAGTAGATGCAAAGAATATAGATGCACATATCAAAATTGCTGACACTAGCAGAGAGTTTCCAGAGAAGGTGCTTATGAAGCTTTAACCAGGTATCTGTGTGACACTTCAGTGTGACTGTTGGTGTTTCAAGTAGGAAATAATTCATTTCTAGGAAATTGTTTCTTTGTAGTTCCTTATATGGACATTTGAATATGGTTTTGTCAGGTTTGTCTTGCTGCAAACCACATCATTGTTAGTAATAAAGGCGTGTGTGTGTTTTTTAAATCATTCTTTATATTTAAAAGAAATATAAAGGATGTACAGATCCTGTACAACTGCTGGTGCAGTAATATTTTATGCTGACTATCACATACTGGCTCTAACGCTGGCCTGTTGACTGGTAAAACGCAGAGTTCCTTCACGAGGTGTTCAGAGTTCAGCAGAATGCAGAAGACGTTAGTGTTTAACCACAAAGTGTTGCAACTTCTTACGAGATGTTTTTTTTTTTTTTTGTAGCTTGGATTTGTAGATAATTTCAGCTTCTGTTACAATACTGTCTGAACACCCTAAGTGACTAGGGTGGTTCAGTGGTATTGTGATGCTGTTGTGACTCTTTTTACCTGAAGTTTACCGTATTTTACCGCATTTACCGCATTTACCGTAGTTGCTTGATCCCAGTGTTATGTTTCAGACTCAACCTTTTCAGTTTCCTGCCTGCGAGCTGCAATACATTCAAACCATGTTGCTCTGTGTAGATCTAAATGAGTAAAACATTTTTTTTACTGGTTAGAGCCTTAGACCAGCGATATTTAGATCATAATTTGGAAGAGATGAGTTAGCTCAAAATCATTTTTTTTGTCTTGACAGTAAAAACTTGACATGGAGGGACATGCAGCACCTGGTTGTGAGGACATCTAACCCCGCTCACCTGATCACTAATGACTGGAAGACGAATGGAGTTGGACGTAAAGGTGCCTTGTTCTTTTCTCTTGTCTGCTGCCTGCTCTTCAACAGACTGCTCTGTTATTTTTTTGCTTTTGCTCTGAAGCCCGGAATGGTGTGCTGTCTGTCAGTGAACCAATGTTCCTTATACCGATCAAGAGTACATTTCAATTCCTCGTCTCTCATAATGTCACTCTATGCCTGGGCCCCTATTAAACTGCTCTGAATGGAACTGCCAGGTTGCTGTCAGCAGTATTGATTGTCTGTCTGTCTGTCTGTCTGTCTGTCTGTCTGTCTGTCAGTCTCTCTCTCTCTCTCTCTCTCTCTCTCTCTCTCTCTTCCCCTCCCTACTTGTACTTATATTTGTCTGTTTTTCAGCACCTGCTGTGAGTCTCCATTTTTTTTTTAATTTGTACATCTCTGTTGCCATCTATTTTTTTTTAGTAAGCCACTCGTATGGCTATGGTCTGCTGGATGCTGCTGCCATGGTGACCCTGGCCAAGAACTGGACCAATGTAGGTCCCCAGCAGACATGTATGATCTCCATTTTGTCTGAGCCCAGGTTAGTCTTTCACTCAAAGAAATACTCTACCCTAGAAAGCCAGGATATTTATACCAAATATATATTGGTGTGACATTTACAGCTCACATCCCAGAAGTGGTTGAATAAAGTTTGTAATTTGGCCCAACAAATGGATTTATAATTTTTATTTTAAATTAGTCATGCTGTGATCCATAATCTAATTAAAAAAAGATTTGAAAAAGAACTGGTCTGTTATTCCATTAGGGGGCAACCTTAAGAAATAAATGCAGGGCAGTAACTTGAGTGACACAGGTGCTAATTTGAAGATGCTAATGTAATTATTCATTAACGAACTGATTGGTTTGCTATCTCTGAGTCATAGATGTTATCCGCCACAGAAACTGGGGAGAATTCTTCAATTAAAAATGTAATCTTTTACAAATCTTGTTTTGTCCAGTCCTTTCTTAGCAAAAATATGTTTGATACTCTGGAATTGGCATGTTGTATTTGCTAACAGACTTCACTTGTGGTACCCTAAAACATGGTCTGAGATGCCTTGTATCCTTGCCCTTGGGATTTCTCATAAAAGCCAGATTTTAATGGGAATGGGATTTTAATGGGAAGTGTATTGACAAGTGATTCTATAGCAAGTTTGATAGCATGCCTCATTCACAGTACATGTGAGCAAAGTCTGCTTTGGTTTGATGTTCTCTTATGAGGGGGAGGCTCGCCCGCAGTGCATTTCTAAAGGAAATAATTACTTGCAGATGAGCTTGTATACTGCATTCGCATCTCTGCAGAAAATCACGCACTCCTCCAAATGCCCCCTCCTTTATGTACACAAGCCCTCTTGAGAACTCCTGCTCTTTTCATCTCCATCTCCCCCTCGGTTCCCTCATATAGAAAAGATCAGAGGGCTTTTGAACGAGGCCTAGTTCAGCATGTTGGTTAGTATGGTCACAGTGTTTGAGTAACGCAACAATGGGCATGGTACGTATGGGAAAACCCTTGTATTGTCCCCAGGCTCCAGAAAATATCAGTTGGTGGTCCGATGAGACACAGTTTAGATTTTCTGCTGATAACTGGGAGAGATTTACAGCTACACTTAGTTTTCTAATCAGCTTTGCCATTTGGTGTTACAGACGTGAAAGCAGAATGGAGAAAATGTTTCTGTGCCATGCTGAAAGTGCAGCTTATTGTTGGCTGCATGACACAAGTATTATGTTGACACAGACCTTAACATAAATCCTGAACTCCTATCTACTTCTTTCGAAAACACAAAAACCCCTCAGGCTGTTTAACTCGGCTCTTCCAAAGAACCAGTACTGTGGTGTTTTTAGTGATTTATATTTATGAGTTTTGAAGCATTTTAGCAATGCATTTACCTCTCACTACTTTGGAAGTCCAACAAAGGAAAGGATGAAATATGCTAAAAACATGGAATTTCTAAATTCAACCTAATTAATTAAAGAAAGATAGATAGATGGATAGATGGAAAGAAAGAAAGAAAGAAAGAAAGAAGGGAATTGTCAGTTCTCAAAGTTGGTGTGTTGGATCCGAGTTCCTGTCAAAGATGGTCCAAGGAAGGACACCCAGTGAACTGGCAAAAGTGCTATGGGTGCCAAGGCTTACTGATGTGTGTAGAGAGCGAAGGTTAATACGTCTAGCCTGATACCACTGAAGAGCTTCTGTAACACAAATTGCCCAAACTATTAATGCTGCCTATAATAAAGGAGTCAGAACACACACTGCATTATAGCTTGCAGTGTATGAGGCTGCCTTAGCGCAGAATAGTAATATGGTGGAAATGATAAAGCTGATCTGGGTACATAGTTCTGAAATTAGAGCACTGATTTTGTGTGTGTGTGTGTGTGGTCATCATAATTCATATTTCACTACTTTATAGGGTATAAATGACTTTGTAGCAATTAGCAAACAGGTTTGTGTTGATTTTATTAGCATGGCTCAGTTAAATTAGGAAAAGACAAGTCACTGTCATTTTTCAGCATCCAGCAGTTCACCACTATTTTGAGAGTTACAGTTGCAGAATGCACTTGTATAAAAGATTGTGCTTTTTTTAAATTTAGGAACATTGGGAGCCATCTGGTGATCACCAGTCATGTAGATGCGTGCTTAGGCAAGCACAACTTTGTGAGCTCTCTGGAACATGTCCAGGCTCAGCTTACACTGTCCTACAACCGTCGTGGAAACCTGGCCATCTACCTGGTCAGCCCACAGGGCACCCGCTCAACTCTGCTCGCCCAAAGGTCAGGGGTTATGGGCTATTCTTCCTGCCCTTTATTTCATTTCAGATGAGTAAAGTTTCTAAGTAGTGTGGCGATTTTCTTCTTTCCTCTTCGCAGACCTGCTGCTGTCTAAGCTGTATGTTGATTGTTCCCCTCACTTTAACTAAAGACTAACATTTTTTATCTTTTTCCTTCAGGCCTCATGATTATTCCTCTGAAGGTTTCAACGACTGGGCCTTTATGACCACCCACTCATGGGATGAAGACCCCCGGGGCGAGTGGACTCTGGAAATTGAGAATGTGGTTGGAACCAGTGACTATGGTAATACTGCATGAATATTTTGCCCTTCAGGGTTCTTTATTTTATACAGTCATCAATGTGGAAAGCAGGGTAGGCGTTTTATCTCTAAGAATGTAGTGTCATCTCTGGAGTTCTTTTTCTCTTTTTTTTTTCTTTTTTTTTTGCATAAGTAACGGAGAGGGTGTTGGACTGTGACAAGATTTTTCTATTTCCCCATTTAAAAAATGTGTGTGTGTGTGTGTGTGTATATGTATATATGTATATGTATATATGTATATGTATATATGTATATGTATATATGTATATGTGTATATATATATATAATATATATATGTATGTGTGTGTGTGTGTGTGTATGTGTGTATATATATATATATATATATATATAGCGAGAGAGAGAGACAGACAGAGAGAGAGAGAGAATTGCCCCCCAAAAAGAAATTTTGTTTAGTTGTGTAGGGGAATAGCCTATGTCTTAGTGAAACTGAATGCTGGGCATCTATTATAGGAACAATTAACAAATCTTTGGTTATCAGACTCAGTTTATTTGTTGTCACTTTCGAACAGGGCTTTCCGTTGAAGGAGGATGTAATTTGTTGTTGCACTTTTTGCATTCCCTGTTCTTTGAATATCTTTCACCAGGCTTGTTGCCGTTTTAATGCCTATTGATCAAACTTGATTAAAGCATTTGCCATTAACTTGATAGCTGTCTGAAGGAAGTTTCTACACTGAAAGTGCTTTCTAGGCGGGGGCAATTAAGGCCAGCAGTTAATCATGCTCTGAGAAATTAGCTCCCCAATGTGCTGTAGAATTCACAGGAAATTAGGAGTGTCTTTCTCTGCGTCCTCCTTCCTTAATTCCTGTCATCCTGTTCTGTTTGGTTTATGAGTGGTTGGCTTTCTCTGTGTTCTGTTGTAAATCGTATTAATTAAATATAGCAAAGTAAATTATGGTTTTGGGGCTTCCCCGTCTTCTACTATCAGACTGTCCACCCTATCATTTTGAAGACTGTAAATATTCACTGCGCCCTGGCTTACATTGTTCAACTGCTGTTTTACTTGACTGCACCCATCTATAGTGTGAATTATGTAGCATCATTGATTGTATTAGCCTAATTTAGCAAGCTGTTGACTTAAGCTTTTTTTAACCGATTTTAATGGTGCCGAGTTAAAGTGAGCGGATTAATCAAGTTGACATTAACAGTTTGTTTTCTTAAACATTTTAAAGTTGTAGTGTGGTTTTTCCCATTGCTACACATAAATCTTAAGCTGTTTTACAATTTAAAGGGTTTGATTACTAAAAAAAAAAAAAAAAAAAAAAAAAAAAAAGTAAGACAGTACTGTGGACAAAACGTATTGTGTAGTAGACTAAGCTGCACTGCTTTTCATCTGTATGAATGAATTTTTCAAAATGTTTTTTCTCTCAGGCACTCTGACTCAGTTTACCTTGGTTCTCTATGGCACTGCCTCCACATCCAATGGCTTGTTCATGACAGACTCCATCCCACTCCCTGAGGATGGCTGTAAAACCTATGACCTTAGTCAGATTTGCACAGGTAAGAGCTCCAATGCTGATTTAAGGGTGCCCCCTGTAGCCCAGCACCTGTAGGTGCAGATCTTAGAACTGCACACATTTCTCGGTGGTGTCCCAATACACACTTGAAATTGATATAAAACTTTGCCTTGTGTTTTTTAAATAATTATTTAAAAAAATTATTAAATAATTTGCTGCAATGACCTGGCCTGAGATGGGCACCAGCTTCCCCGCGCCTCTAATAGGGATTAAGTGGTTCAGAAAATGAACAGAAGATGAATGATGATTAAATAGTTTGAATGAGTATTTAGATAAAAGCTAAGGGGGTGTCGATTTTTATACACTGTAGTTAACCAGCTGCCACATTTGGTATCTGCTTCACTGGTTTTATACTGGATCTATGAGCCTAAAGTAAAAAAATAAGTAATTGATGTCAACCAACATGGTTTTGTAAATGCATGCCTAAATATTAATGCTCAATTCTCATGGAACTGCCTTTAAAAGTCCATAGCAACCAATGGGTTACATCCCTGCTATTGCCTCCAAACTTGACAGAGGCCTTTGTTACATCATTGGCAATAATCTAAACATATATTAATTATTCATATATTTAAATAGATTTACTGTTTAGAATTTTTCCACTAGAATCACGTGTTCCCACTCATTCTGTTTTCCCCTTTCTCAACCCTGACTGTATCGCAAACTATTGCTCATGGTGGGGTTTCCTGAAAATAAATTTTGAGAAGCAAAATAAAATGCTCACCTGCTTCCTTTATGGCCTCTCATACATCCAGTTCACCTTTGCTTTCGTGTAATGTGATGGAATCAACTTAATGCCGAAGCGTTTAAAACCAGGAACACGTCCGGGTAGGACCAAAGCATTCGATTCAGCAAAGCTGACTATGAAGGTAACAACACGAGTGATGTCCTCGGGGCTCATGATTTTTCTCTTGTTGTGTACAACTTTTTTTCGTATGCGATTGGCTGAAAATTAACGTGACGTCATTGTAGAGGCTCATTTTGCTAGATCGGGTCACAAATGTGTATTGACAAGCCACAGACAAATGTTAGGTTAATCCACACAGTGGAAAGAGAGCTGCCTACAGTAACATATACACCAGATAGGTATTTAAAATCTCAAAAACCTTAAGCATTGCACACTGTAGTTTGGGCACTGTTTGCAGACCCACATATGCAACTAAAAGTATATATATATATATATATAAATATATATATAAAAAAAATAAAAATAAATAAATAAAAGACCACAGATATCCAGACACTAATGTTCAAAGGACTTTTTCATAATAGGCCAAAATAGAACAATTACCCAAGTTGACTGCTTTGACCTTGAAACAAACCCATATACACCTTGGGAACAGCCATAGCCTAATGGTTAGAGAAGTTTTGGGACCGAAAGTTCGCTGGTTTGATTCCCAGACTAGCAGGAAAAATATGTGGCAGTGTGAGCAGCACCTCCCTTCTTCCCCCTTCATGGTAGAAGTGCCTTCGAGCAAGACACCTAACCCCCAACTGCTCTTCGAGTGCTACAATATGTGTGGTAGTCCACTGCTCCGAGTATGCGTGCTCACTATTTATAAGTGTGTGTGCTCATTTTAATCCCCTTGTGAGATTAATACAGTACATCTAAATACATACAAATACATAAATAAATAAACAATAAATAAATTCATAAATAAAAACACTAATTTCCAACCGAGACCTTCCTGGGAAGAACCAAATTTGGTGATCCTAGGTCCTTTCCTTCCAAAGCTACTGCACTAACAACTCTTGACAAGCTGTATATATAAAAAGTGACTATGATCTTAAAACAAAGTAAAGGTGCCCCATAAACAATCCTACCAAATTCACACCTGAGGGACACCCATACACCAAATTTGGTGATCCAATATCATTTTCTTCAAAATTTACAACTGACAAGTCATACAGACAGACTGATGAACAGACGGAACCCATTTTTATATCCCCTGCTCCACTGACATTCAGTGACAACGGGAGCTAAAAACTACTGTACAGATAGAACTGCTTCTCACCTGTGAACTGGTCCCAAATGTGCACAGTGCCATCACAGCTCACCACCTCCTGTAACGCCTCTAGTTGTGCCACACAAAACACAGACTTGCGATGGTCTGTGTATGTTAGTCGAGGCTCCACCTCTTGAGTACCGTCACCATAATTATAAAGTGGCCAGAGTTTCACTGTTTTGTCTTTGCTTCCAGAAAGAAAGTAGTCCTCACCAGCTAGTGGAGCCAGACACTTAGCTGTTCCCGAGTGACCTAAAAAGCTCTGCAGACGGATCTGGTGGAAATGGAAATGTGGGTCCTGCTGGTTGAATCCAATCTCATACTGCCAGTACGCCAGCCAGTTACCCTGCAGAGAACGACTACTGCGTGGGAGTTCCTGCTTCAGTGCACTGTCTTCTGGAGTGTGACCCAGAACCCAAGAGGATGAAGAAAACGAGGAAGCTGGTCCCACTGACATGGAGGTGACAAGACATGATGATGGAACATAGCTCACGTGAGGCCTTCCCCAGATATCAACAGAGGACTGATTCGGGCTCCCACTTGGCTCAGTGTCCCGCGCCACTTGGATACGATTTCCTACCAAATGACTGCCAAAGGTTCCAGACTCTGGAAGAGTATCCCCACTAAGAGGAGTTGAGGTGGATGAGGGGGCTGGAAAGGGGCTGCGACCAAACTGGTGGCTTACACTTGGAGAGAAGCCCATAGAAGAAGTGTGTACCTCTGGTCTTGGACCACTAGTTACTTTTGATTCTGGGCTTTCTGGACTTACTTTGTTATGGTAGGTCATCGCCAGTCCCCAAACTAATTCATGGTTAGGAACTAATTTGCGAATGACTGTGTCACCTAAAACCAAAACAAACAAGGTAAGAGTAAGAAAATGTTAAAAAAAAAATTTTGTATTTCTTAATTAACAAATAAATAATCTTTAAAAAAATGTAAATAAAACAAAAAATCAAAACTGGAGAGGACTTTCTCACCAATGAGACAATGCAAAGGGATATACGAGGTATATGCCATCTCTGCATTGAACACAGCCTGAAGTTCCTCCAGAACCCCTAGTTCACAGGACACCTCTGTTCCCTCTGGAGTGCAGACATCAATGTATGTACAGTCTCCCACCTCTTTTCTGGGTCCCTTCTCTATCTATATAGGAAAATGCCCATCAAATCATTACACCACCAAAACAAGAAAGGTAATCCAAGGCAAAGGCTAAAACTATTCTTGCTGCCTGAAAAAGGAAATCATCACAATCCAAGGCCTGATTCAACCAAAACATTATATTAGGGAAGCCAATGCAAATGTAAATAATGCATTAATGAATAAATAAATAAATATATGTATTCATACAGTATACCAATAGAATTATTAGGTATAATATTAATACCAATAATTAACTTTTTGATATGTACCAATAGCATTTACATTAATATACCAATTTTCATTACCTGGTTCTGCAGACTACTCAAAAAAGAGAAGACCTGAAAGAACTTGCTGAGTGTGTCTGCCATGTGCTGTTGTACCATCTCTCTGCCAATTCGCAGCCCTATCAGTGCCATCAGGCTGAGAGTTTTCAAACACACAGCAGAACGGGACTGCACCCCACTGGGAAAACTGGGCATTCAGAAACAGCCACATCAACAAAAGTACCATTTCAGATTTATTGCAAAGAAGTTTATTCTCTCACTGTAACTATAGAAGTGTGAGAACTTACCCCATTTTGGGTGAGGTGAGCAGGTCAAGTAGGGGCAGAAGCACATCTTGATTTATCTTCATCAGTATGTCCATTAGAGTAGTGTCTGACAGATAAACTATAATCTTCTGAGTCAGCACGGCAGCACCTAAAAGGCCTGCCTCCTTACGGGTATTTAGACGGCAAGAAGAGGGAGGAGACACCTGGATAAGGAGTTATGAGTAAAAATAAAAATGACAAAAATGTCAAAAGACAGGTATCACATTATATCTGGGTAATTCATTGATCCAAGAATATTATAAATGGTGTATTGTCCATTGATGCATTCAGTAAAATGGCACACGAAAAATAAAAGGCAAACAAATACCCATACCTCATGATTAAAATTTTCTAAGTGTTTTGGTTTTTTTTGCTTTGTTTTTACTAATTCCCTAAAATCTAATTTGTTTGGTCAAGCCAAATCTCTGATGAGAAACACTAATCACCAAGAAATTAACGCCAAATCTGCCAGCCACTGGTAAAGGAAAGGTTGTGGGTGGCTTTTAAATGAAGCATCCATGTTTCTGTTGATAACAGAAAATAAATAAACAATCTGATCATCTTCCTTTACTGATTCAGAAAGCAGTCTATATATTATACAGTAGATCAATAACTGGTTCACAATGCAAGTCCTTTTCCATTTCCCCCTTCCTTTACCCCTTTTCAGACTACAGGTTACCAATAACATTTAAAACAATTATGCCAATTCTCCTTGAGGCATGCTAATCCTGCTTGCTTAGAAAATTACACATTAGGCATGTGCCACATATCCTATTGTGAATACACACAAGATTCATCAGGAAATCCTCCCCAGCCTCCACATGTAAGAACATACGAACTGAAGAAATCCAAAAATAACATAAGGCACAATTACACTCCCCAGCAGATGCCAAGTTTGATGAAGAATTCTCAAAACATTTTTGAGTTCTGGCCAGAATCAAAATTAATTCAGACGGACGAAAGAATGGACGCATGGTTGGACATGCTGACTACATCCATCCATGTTAAATGCCGTGAGAATTAAAATTGACACACCTATGATTTTTGTGAGGTGAAAAATTAAATCAGGCTAAAGTATCTTGTTTTTGTGCCAAACATCTTATCTTCTATGTGTCTTTTATAATTATTCCCAAATAGTTCTACTTTAGGCTTATTAGATGATAACACTTAAGGGAACCAACCCCACATATACAATTTTTAGTAAGACAGAGCACAATTGATCAAATAATCCATTTCTTAATGACATCACAAACCTGTTTGTGATAAATCCTGCAATGAAGCAATGATTCTTTTGAAATGGAAAAAAAAAAAAACAAATTTGAGTGTATTCTTCATTTGTGTGACGGTCATGGGGCTGTTATAATGTCTTTGATGGCATCCTATTCATTCTGTGCTGTTTTTTTACTGGCCTCAATACCTACGGCAAGCCATAACTTTGCTACTATGCTGCAACAGTGCTTGTAAGAATGCTCTACAAACTGTTGCGATGGCAACACGACTTCAAGAATGCCGTTGTACCACGTGACAGTTGTTTGTTGGGGCAGACCTATAAAAGTACAAGTGCAGACATGTATGCACATAGTTCATCTGATCATTGTCAAGGCCATAATATAATACATAAATCATAAAAGTCCCGTTTAAGTTTGCTTTTCATTATCTTCCCACAAACTACTTAAACTATGGTTGAAAGGGTTTAGATATGCTGTTATGCAGCTCTTTGGCTTTGTACCTGCTGTGGTGGGAGCTTGCTGGTGTCCATCACATTTTAAAAATAGTAATAGCAATAAAGCATAAAAATTATTATTAGTTTGCTTTTCGTGACGTTGCATGGTACTACTGAACCCTTTACAGAGTTTTAAAGAGATTGTTATTCAGCTCTGTTCACCTGCCATGGGACATTGTGTGTTTGCATGATGTGTAATATTAATAATAATAATTATAATAAATAAAAAATTTTAAAATCTCATAATAATGTGCTATTTTGTTTAGGTGCTCCTGTAATGATAAAATAATTATGCACCTTAGAAAAATTTTGACGTTCTACCTATGGGAACATACTTACACATCCCCCTCACCTTCAGTGCATAACTGTTGAACATACTGTATAGCGTTGTATTGTATTATTCATTCATCATTCATTCGTTTTCTGAACCGCTTATTCCTAATTAGGGTCGCGGGGAGGCTGGCACCCATCTCAGCCATCTCTGGGCGAGGGCGGGGTACACCCCGGACAGCTCTGTATTGTATTATATTATAGAAAATGGTACAAATTTAGAAAGAAGCATGGAATAACACAAACTGTTGCAACATCAGGAAAGAAACTGTCAGTAGAACATTTCGACCCCTGAGGTCACGTGACCAAGAAATAAATTTTTTTAATAAATTTTTTAATTAAGCTAATTTGCAACTTAGTTTTGGTTCCCAAACCAAGACATTTCTGTAGCTCCATTCATGTTGCGGTAGACTAAAGGCAGGCATTTTTCTTAATGTCCTTTAATCATTTTTTTTTTTATTTAGAGCCATCCTAAATTGGGGCAGCCATGGCATAATGGTTAGAGAAGCAGGTTTGGTCGCCTAAAGGTCGCTGGTTCAATTCCCGAACCTACAGGAAAGGTGTGTGTGGGGGTCAGATGCTCCTTCCTCTCCTCCACCTTCATGGCTAAAGTGCCCTTGGGTAAAGCACCTAACCCCCAACTGCTCTCCGGGCACCCCAATGTGTAGCTACTCTGTGTGTGTGTGTGTGTGTTTGTGTGTGTGTGTGTGTGTGTCACATTCTCATGTTTGGCCATGGTAACTGCTTCAGAAATCTTAGAAATTAAAAAAATGGGTGCCATACCCAAAAGAGTAGAAACAATGTAGGAAGCTACACACTATGGCCCATCAAGAAAACACCCACAGTTTTTAATTTATTTCTAAAAGATGTAATTATAGAGGGCACTTTTCCTATGTTTCCATTTAGTATACAGACTGTATGGACAAAAGCTTGTAGACACTTGACCCGAACACTCCTATGTTTTTTGATGGTGGGGCTCCAGGTTTGGTTCCTCTTTGCTGGTATAACAGATTTCTTTCTTCGGGGAAGGCGGTTCACTAGATTTTGGAGTGTGAGCTGTGGGAATTTGTGATCATTCATCCACAGGAGCGTTACTAAGGTCAGGCACTGATGTCAGGCGGGGACACCTGGGACAGTTCTCATTGTAGTTCATTCCAAACGTGTTCAGTGGGGTTGAGGTCAGCGCTCTGCTCAAGCGAATCACGTTGCCCCATTCCAACCTTGGTAAGGCATGTCTTCAGGGACCTCAGTGTGTGCGTCGGGGGGAACGATCATGCTAGAACAGGTTTGAGCTTCTTAGCACTAGTAAAGAGAAATTGTAACCCATTAGCGGAGGAAGACATTCTGCAAAACTGCACCAACTTTGGGAAGACTCTACATATGACTCTGATGGTTAAGTGTCCATAAAATGTAAAAGTGTCCATGTAGTGTACTTAAACCTGAGTTTCAAAAGACAGCGTAATCAAGCGCGCATGACCATTGCTTTGATTATGTTTCCATGTAGTATATACTAAAAGTATTATTCACCTCAGGCTAAGTGGATATTGCTGAATATTCCCCTCAATATTCACTAATATCCACCTCCCCTTTGGTGAATAATTTTATGTAGCCTGTACATAGTTGTAACATCTCTTAGGGAAAATATAGCACTGTAACAAATCTTTCTCCTTAGGTGTCCATGTGGAACAAAGACTGGAGTGTTGCGATGACGTTCGAGGACAAATGAAAATGACGGATGCTTTCAATGGCTTGAGTGGATTTGTGATGGATTATAATATACACCAACATTCCCTCCACACTGACATTAAATGGCCGCTAGGCTTTGACACCTTGAAGAATGAATATTACAAGGCGCTTTACCTCAATTTTCTACAACCTACATGCACTAACGCTTTAGGCACATTACTTAAAGATTTAAGGAATTATGCTCTGCGGAAAGGTAAATTCACTCAAATATGCAATACTTCTGTTTAGTAGATCAGGGCTGGAGTACATGTGTTGTTATCAGGTTTTCTTCTTCTCTACTAGTGAAGCCTAGGGTCAGACTCATAAAGCAATTGTCACACCCGGGGGTGATACGTCTTACCTGCCTGGCCACAGGCTTTTACCCTCGAAGCATTGATGTGACTTTAATGAAGGATGGCCAGGGCATACCCGAGCACCTCGTCACTGTTGGAGACCTTTTGCCCAATGCAGATGAAACCTATCAAATAAGGAAGACAGTGGAGATCAGTGAGGAAGAACTGCAACAGAAACACAACTACACCTGCACAGCTAGGCACTTCAGCCAGGACAACAAGATGGATGTCTTCTGGGGTACGTCAACATTTTAGTGCTGTGGATGTCGGTTCTACATAAGATAAAACAGTCCATGTTGTAAATAGTCCTTCATTTCTTATAGAAATGCTGCTCATCAATGACACACCAGGTCCAAACATTACAGTCATCATTATCAGTGTAGTATTTGTGTGTGTGGTCGTACCAACAGTTGCCTTACTTGTATGGAAGAGACAGCGTGCAGGTAACAATACTGACATCAATATGACTTTTTCACCAATTTATAAACGACTGACTTTTGCTTGTATTTTTACTTCTAGTTTCTCGAGATTCCAGTCAGACAGACTACTCTGCTGCGTCGAGTGAGTGTTGCATTCGCATTTTCCCAACATTACATATAACCAGGCGTGATCAGCGATGGAACCGTGGTGGTGGTGTTGGGATTTATACACATGACCTTATCAATTGAACACAAGTATAGTACAACTAGCTTGCACTGATTTCATACAGTTGTTTTGTGGAGTTATTATGGTGGCATATATGTTTAAATCAATGCATGCTAGAGGAAAAGGCTACATGTAACAAATCAGAAGGTTGTGTGTTTAAATCCTAGTACCGCCAAACTACTGTGGATAGAACCATAAAGAAGACCCTCATCCTTCAGTTCAGCTCTATTTTCAATCATATTAATGAGCATATAGACTGGATTACGTGTGAATTTATGCTATGTAAGATATTCCTGTGCCTTACTGTTAGTATATTGGACACGGGCGGTAAATCGGTGTAGTGGTTAGCATGTCCACTTCACAACAAGAAGGTCCTAGGTTCAAGTCCTGGGCTCAAAAAGAAGAGGCGTATGAAGTGTAATGTACTGGTGAGCGTTTCAAGGTGTACTGCCTGAAACAGGCTCCAGTCTCCATACAACCCTAGTAGGATTAAGCAGTTCAGCAAATTAATTAATTGATGAAGATTTTTTGGTTTTACACTGTCATCATTCAAAAATAAATAAATAAATAATGGCTGTGTTTTGTTTTGGTTTTTTTCCCATTTTTATATTTTCAGGCACAGAGGATGAGACTGGTGAAAAGTAGGACAAGGATGTATGGGACACTGTAATACAGACCTACAGTACAACATGTGTATAAATATGAAAAAAAAAAATTCTATTTGATTTTATACATATACATATGCGTATATATAATATGCTGTCGGCTTTTGTGACATTTCATGTGTAATGATCATTGCTAGGATGGTAGATAGGTTCCTTTGTGGTTACACCTCTTTCATAAATAATTAATAGTAGACTTGACAGTCAACATTTTCCTTGTTTGTCCAGCTAAATGAAC
>JBCNYG010000002.1:15952156-15962798 GCA_039654305.1 Porochilus rendahli | reverse complement strand
AACAAAAGTGCCCAGACAAAAACAGACCAACATAAGAAAAAAACCTGTTCCTGCGTTGTTTTGAGACATCAGTGAGAACCGAAAGTAAATCATATTTCATATTATCCTGTATATTGCCGTAACAGTGTTCTATGATGTAGATACGTTCATACAGTGGCTTGCGTTGGTGCGGAATGCACACTGTTATGTAACTGGTTGCTATTGAAGGTGACATAATTAATGTAATGAGTGGGGTTCAAAAATGGACGGTGGTGTAGTGGTTAGTACGTCTGCCTCACAACAAGAAGGTCCTGGGCTGTGTTTTTGAGTGGGTTTTCTCAGGGTACTCCGGTTTTCTCCCACAGTCCAAAGACCTGCGCATTAGGCAAATTGGCTGTTTCAAATTGCCCTTAGGTGTGAGTGTGAAAGGCCGAGTGTGTGTGTGTTGGTCCTGCAATGGTCAGGCGGGGTGTTCAGGGTGGGCACTGCCTTTGCCCAGTGTCGGCAGAGATAGGTTCCAGCCTCCCTGCGACCCTCCTAGGATTGAGCAGGTTGGCAAATGAATGAGTGAGAGTGAGCTTAAATGTGTGTAAATTTAGCTGTTCATGGAAGGGGCCTGAGTTTGCTTCAGGACATACTTGCCTAAAAAAGCACAATCATGGAAACCCAGGAGCTGTTGATATAATGACAGTATTAGTCAGAGAAACAAACAGGAGGCCAAGGCCTATCATAACATGATGCTTCAAGATGGTGAATACTTATATAAGGCAGTGAATACTGAACAATTATGACTCATGGGTTGTGCAGAATATTTCGTGTAAACCTCATTTTAAATGTCTTCAAACATATCATAAAAAAGCCTGTAGGGTTTCATTCCAGCCAAGCAGAAACCAGAGCTCATTCTACTTGCTCAGTCAGTTCGGCTTAGTCTCCAGGCAACTATCTAGTTTCTCCGATTATACTGAAAACCTGCTGTACGTTGGCTCTTTTGTGGGAAAAAAAGTTTATATACATGGTACTCAAAGTGGAGTCCAGGGACCTCCATCAGTCCATAAGGTATAACTATGGAATTCAAGGTTTTGTTATATTGGTGAAAATGATAGCCCACTATTATCAAAGTTACCATTCCTATAAATAATGCCATCTGTAGCATAGGAGTGTTTCGACCTTTGAATTATAAGGAGTTAACATGGTGATTTGTACAATCACCTCACAGCAAGATGGTTCCAGCCTGCCGGTGGTCTTTGGCCTTTTCTTTGAGAAGATGGCATTTTTCGACATACCTTTGTGGGTTTCCTTTTGGGAACTTTAGTTTTCTCCAACAGTTAAGCAACATAGGGACTAGATCAGGGACCGATTTAAATTACTCATAAGTGTGAATGGGAGTGTGACCAGAAGGTTGCCTTTGTGTTAGCATGGTGATAGGTTGGTGCCCTGACGAGGATGTACCCTACCCCTAGTCCTGAAGTCTGTGTTCATCCATGACCCTGATGGATAATCAGTAGAGTTGGAGTTTATGCTTACTTGTTGTTCAGCAGTGGCCATCAATTCTGTATCTCGAGATCCACCTGTGTGAAGACCGTCTCCGACCATGATTATAATCACTAATCCATCTAATAATTGACTTAAGAAGTTCTTGATCAGGTAAAAGAGGTGTGTTAGATTTTGGAGCTCAAACCTCAAGGAAGGTGAATCTCCATGAACAGGGTTGGTGACCACTGTTGTGCACAGTCAACCCCCTCTGCCACCTTCTTAGATGATCATGAAATTTTGAGTGCCATGCGTTTGTTAAGCTTTTTTGCATTATTACTGTAGATTAAGGTTATACTCATGCAACAGTCATTGAATCATGGAAGTTTTAGGTCTTTCCCATTGCTTAGCATATGCAAACAAGTGTTCTGGTGTGTTGTGAGTTTTGTTAATCACTGTGGACTGTTAGAGTGTATGTAAGGACTAGGGTTGCTCCAGTTAGTGATAATTTACTGTTAATGGTAAATTTGTCGAATGGTACTTTACTTTGCAGTACAATTTTTCGAATTTGCACTTGCACATGCACTTAAAGAAATGATGTACACTGATATAAGTGTAAAGGCCTTTACACACCGGAAATGACACAAAAAATGGGGGGGGGGTGTAAGAAACATACACACACAGTGATGTGACTTCTTTCCTTTGGCATGTTCGTTTGACAATGGTTTCATAACACAACTGTGATGGAGTTGTCTAGTAGTGATGAGGACATAAACTGCCCAGCCAAAAAAAAATTAATACATTTGAACATACAAATATGTTGTTGTTCTGCCTGTAGCCTTGCTTATTGCATGTAATTGTCATGCCACTGTTTCAACAAACTTAAGTAACATAACATTTATTTCCATCCAGTGTTCATTTTTCACTGACGTCTTGAATTGTTGAGGGGAAAAATTGAGCCACTCCGTAAAGTCTTCTCCAGCATATCCCGAAAACTTTCAATACGGGTTAAGGTTAGGACTCTGGGGTGCCAATACATATGTGTGAATGATTCCTCATGCTCCCTGAACCACTCACTCATTATTTGCGACTACATTTTATATCCGTGCCATCAGGGAACAAAAAGTCTGTTGATGTGATACCTGCTCATCCAGTACATTCAGGTCATTAAGTGACTTGATTTTATTGCCACATTAATGTTGCTGAGCCTCAACCTGACTAACTGGAGAAACAATGCCATGGAGACATTACATGCTGTGATCAAGGCTAAATGCATGCCATGAAAATATTAGTGTGCAATTTTTTTTGACCAGGCAGTGTACAAGAATTATGTTATCTTTAGTGAAGGTTGTTGAACACGGAAAGAGAAACACGAATCATATAAGAATTCAAATATGAATTTCAAGAATTCAGGCTGACAGATGCATTTCTCTGATACTCCATGTACATGTACAGGGTGGAGAGTTTACAGCTTTTGATTTTTATTGCATTAGTACTGAACAGGTGGTATTATTGTTCTAACATGCTAGGTACCATATCGAACCCAAAATCCTTTTTACTGAGCCAACCCCAGTGAGCATGATGTAGTGGATATTTTAAGTATGGTAATATTTGTTAAATGAATGTAGAACTTCAGGATTCTATCTCAGGGAAAATCCAGTTGAAAGCACCACCAGCTCGTATGTGTCTGTCTGTATTTCGCAGTGTATTTCCGTATGTAATGTGGGAGAAGATGTTGATTGGTAATACACTTTGACTGGTTAAATATTAGCAAGGTGATGCAGTAATAAAGAAAATTCTGTTTATTCACAACATCCTTTTTTTCTTGAACTGCCCTTAAGGAAGTGAAATTCTTAACCACCAGTAGTTTTTTAGCTGCCTTCTTCACATTGAAAGTCTTTGACCATGGCCGACAAAGCATACTCCACCAGTCCAATAAACATTGAAACTGACAACCTTTGCTAAGTGTAAAAGTTTTCACCTAAGAACATCTGAATAAACATCTTTTTATCAGGAAATAAATTAAGTTTATTCAGATGATGGGATACATTCATTTATATTCAATTACTGATTTATCCTGGACAGAGTCATGGTGTATCGGAAACCCATTCCCCTGAACACTGGGTTTGTGTGACTGAAAGGGGCATCAGTCACACAAACACACACAGAAACACACACACACACATACACACAGCTAGGGGCTATTTAAAGTTGCACTTGTAAGCATGTTTTTGAGAGGTAACTCAACATAGGAAACTGGAGAACCCAGAGGAAGCCCTAGACACATTCTCAGAAAATCCACAGAGACAGTAGCCCAATCTCGGGATTGAGTTTTGTTTCCTTTTTTTAATAACCATTCTTTAGAAGAGGAAAAGGTTATGTAATAGGATATTTTTTCAGTACATACCACAAACATTTCTAATACTGCTGCAGCAACACAAAACCAACCATAATGTAGGATAATTAATGGATATGCTTCGTTCCTTAATAGGCTCATTATTTGGTCTTGGGTACATTACGGGGGATTTTCTTCTCAATTTACAAAGAAAACAACAATGTTCATTAAAAGATACTATCCACAGAATAAATTCTAAACCCACTTTAAATGAATGTCACGTAACATTGACGGACACATAACATCACCTGTGGCTAAAATCAAGGTCAGAAAAGTGTCCACTTTTTTTACATTTTGATTTTTTAATATTACATGTGCAAATAAAGACATAATAAAAAATAACACTACAATAAATGGCAGTTGTTTATGCATTAAAAAGCAACTTAGAAATGCACCCTTGTACCAGTCTGAATTGCTAGATGGCTAATTAGGAGCGACACTCCATTCATGTTAAGTGGTCATCTGACCATCGCATCCATATGTTCTACTTAAACATCTCATTCTAGATCTATTCAGTCTTTGTTGTTATAATAACCTCCACTCTTCAGGAAGGAAACTCTACTAGATATTTAAACGTGGCGATTGGGATTTGTGTTCATTCGGCTACTGTGTGGTCTGGGATGCAGTAAGTGTTGCAGTCCATCCCAACCACAATTACTGGGGTTGATCTCATGGCTCTGTGCAGGCCTTTCACAAGTTCCTTCATATCTTTCTTGGCAATCCATAGTCTCTTTGTGTTGCTTTGTGTACATGGTCATTTTCATGCTGGAACATGTCTGGGCTCCTGAGCTAAAGTGATGAGAAACTAATTCTACTGCATAAAATGACATTCCAGGCAATTCGGTGCCTCCAGCTTTGTGGAAGAAATTTGGGAAGGAACCATATATGGGTGTGATGATCTGATGTCCACATATTTTTAGTCACATGGTTGAAGCCATGTTTGTCATAGTGTCGAAATGTAATATAATTTAGGATTCCTATAACAGGAGCAAAAACTGTGAACACTAATGGATGCTGGTTAGCACAATCATTATTATGGAAAAATAATAGACCCTAAGTACTAGGGTCACGGGGAGGCTGGCGCCTATCTCAGCCAACACTGGGCAAAGGAGGGGTACACCCTGAACAGCTCACCAGACCATCACAGTGCCAACATACATTTCACACTCACAAATACATGAAAATGCACCTCATATACACATGAAAATACATTTCATTCTATTCACCCTCACACCTAGGGGCAATTTGGAACAGCTAGTTAGGCTAATGTGCATGTCTTCGTACTTTGGGAGGAAACCCACGCAAGCACAATGATAACATACAAACTCCACATAACTCCACATAACAACACCCTAGCTGAGCCAGGACCTTCTTGCTGTGAGCTGTAACATGTTATCCACTATCCTACTGTGCTGTATATTGTAAGAATTTAGAATCACAGATTTCTACAGAAACACGCTGACGGCTGTGCAGCCTACTCTTTATAAAAGTCAGCAATGGTTCTTTTACAAGCCTCTCACCACAGACAGTGAGAGACATGGCCGGCCTTTGACAACCCAGTTAGCTACACTGGGGGGACAGGGGTGACAACCCACTGATAGTGCGGCTTGAACCCACAGCCTTGGGATCAATAAATGTTGGTGTTTTTAAACATTTATATTACATTTAAAGTAATGTAATTCAGTTTTGTTTAAAGTAATTTAAATACATTACATTTGAAGTCATGTAACGTCCACACAATAGCTCCTCCTTTCACTTGTATTGTAAGAGAGATATAAACTGTTGTTCTCTCACTAAAACATACATTGAAAAAATTATAGTATAAAATGAATAAGTAGATTGTCACATTACCAAAATCCTGCAAAACACAATTTTAAAATAAAAATAAAAACTTCATAGTCACCAACCTGAATGTGTAGTGTATAAAAATAAGCACATTAATATAAACCTGTGATTTGCCTTGAGCTACTGTTATAAAGAATTATAATCTATATCGCGTGGGAACAGCGCAATCTGTTTAATAGAATTTTAGGGATTTAATAACATAACATCCTGTCATCAAAACTGGTTTTGTGCCTTCATTCATGTTGATATATTTGCGTGCGTCTAAACAATAGGCTTTTCCATCAACAAACATAATTTTTAAAGAAGACAAAATATAGGGATCTACTGGTTCAATGAGATGTTTATCTCTGGTGAAGTTGATTTTCAACATATACAGTCAGACATGGCTAACGTTTTACCTTCAGCTTTACTGTGTGATGCATCAACTAAGAAGGAGGCAGGACTTTGGATAAATGCTGTTGCTGACAGTTTGAGGATCCAGTGGGGTTACGATGTCACACGTTCTTTTTAATGCTTTTCATTGGTTAAGTGATAAAACGTCAACAAACAGATTTTAAGAGTGACCAATAGCATTGATTTTTAAAAAATGACTAAATGTGGAGATTCTGCCCGACAGAAACAATATACTAAAACACTTATTTACCTCAGACACAGTGGATGCCACACAACATTCTGTCTCAGGGACCACTGAGCCTGAGGCAAGTAATTAACCGATTCGAAGAGTTCACCAATAATGGCGTTTAGAAATATTAACTTCTTAAGGCCTTGCCTTAATTGTCACAGTGTGTGTTCCTAAAATATCATACTGTAAAAAGCCTGTAAATATGACAGAATAGGCAGAAAATTTTCTCTTAAGATGAAGATACCCTAATGAATGTCCCTGCTAATGTCTCTGGATTGGCTACACCAAATTATTAACTGTCAATTTAGAATATCTAAAATAATAATAATAATAAAATTGAAACATAATAATAAAAAAAAAAAAAGTACATGTGCACTCTTGCCATCTGGAAGCAAGCCCCAGAGTATCTGTTTAAGATCCTCCAGACTTTGTAACAGTTCCCCCCAAACTCTGGACACCTGCCGAATGCTTCCCCACTCACCTCCCTTCAACACCATGAGATGATGCACATACGCATAAATATGTTCATTTCCGCATCACCTGTCTGTTTTTAAATACACCCATGTAAACACACTTTGTACAAAGAGATGTGTGAGCACCTTTAACGCTGCTATTCCTTTTAGGGTTGCATGACTTCAGTTTGACTTTTAGTTCTAAATACAGTATATATCTGTCCTTAAATGTGAAATAAACATCTGATCTGTAGAGCACAGTATTTCACTAGCATGTATGCTCAGTGTGTATTATGAGCCTGAGTCAAGTAATTAACCGATTCGAAGAATTCACCAGTAATGGCGTTTAGAAATATTAACTTTTGAGACCTTGCCTTGCCTTAATTGTCACAGTGTTCACATTTTCAGTGCTACCATTTAAAGGTCTCTGTTTTCCTTTAGGCTGTTGTAGTGCAGTGGGAAGATGGGTTTTGGGGAGGAACTATGGTGCCATCAGGGTCATGCTGCTCTGCTGCGGCTACAGGACTCTGAGCTCCGGCTCATGGAGGTTATGAAGAAGTGGATGACCCAGAGAGCCAAGAGTGACCGTGAGTTTTCTGCTCAGCTGCATCAGATGGCAGCCATGGTGGAGAAAATGGACGGCCCTCAGCCAGGAGGAGGTTTGGATTACATTAGCCAACTCCATAAGGTATGCCCTTGTCCCTGCTGGGCTTCATTCAATCTCACATATTATCTCTGCATTATGAGTTAATGAGCTGAGGGTAAACTTACACCAGCGCTGCCATTCTCAGGCTCCATTTACACTAATTGGCATTTCAGATTCCATATTCAGCTGAACAAGTGTGAGCTGATTGAATTTTGTTGTCTCTGGGAAGTTATTGAAAGGTTGCTCAATTAAGAATCGATGGGCTTCAGTACCGCTCCAGTGCTCCGAGCTGTGTTCTGAGCCAAGGATGCAAAAGCAGCACTGATTTGCTCATGTCATGATGTTTTAGGGACTGCTGAGATTCTTCTGCTTTTTGTTGTAGTCTGTTTCATCACAGTGAGAGGAGCCCACAAGGAAAACAGTTGTTTCCCAGGTGGTCACAGCTCATTTGCTGAGCTTTTTTCCTTACTATGATAATGCAGCAGTAATTGTTTCATTCACTTAGTTTCCTGTGACATGCTGATTTAATGAAACTTACCTACAACTTTCACTGTATGCATCATGTATGTCATTCACTGTGTACTTATTTAAAACATCGTTTCTGTGTACCGCAACGTCAAAACATCACAAAGTTATTCCTGCACCAAGGTGTATTGAACAAATTTACAGGTGCAGAAGGCATTCTTATTGAGCTTATCCATGAATAATACTTTCCCGTTAAATGGATTATTGGAGCTCGACAGCACCTCTTTCAATCTGATGAAATTCTCAATATGAGTAGTGTATTTCATTTACAGTGAGCTGTTTACGTAAATAAATTTCATTCTGATCAACCATCAGTCTGATTGTTATCATATTCTTAGGGTCTATGAACACAAAACTAATCACTCTTTTTGATTATAAGATCAGATCAGATATTTTACCCATTTTCAGGCCTATTCTTCACTTTGGACACCAGTGGAGCACCAGATTATGATTCCTAATGCAAAAAAGCTGCTTCCCCACCTCCTCTCAAACGCTGGTTTTGACCTGGTTTTGCTGCTGGACAGTTTGTTTTGCATCCTCTTCCCATTTATGTTATTTTGTGCCTACTGTGCCCTGAGTGGCCACATTTCATAAACTTGAAGGCTCCACGCTCAGCATGCTGGGAGGCAGATCAGGATGGGCAGAGATTCCACAGTCCTTATCAGAAGGCCTAGCATGCCGTGACGCACTAGAAGCACCTTGTGTTGTGGACACACCCAGAATGAAAAATTAACATGCAGTAACCTTGTTATTTCAATCTTTTGCCTCTGAAGGCTATTCAACACTGCAACTACATTTAAAGGTCAAAGAAGTGAAACAGGATAATATCTCTCCTTTAGGCAACACCCACCAACATAACCAGCATGTCACTGCAAAATGAGTCCAGTGTAGTAATAACTCCTTTCAAGAGTACATCAAAAAATTCATTAAATATAATTTTAATAATCTTGCTGTAAACACATTTCTTTATTTCTAATGTATCTGTTCCTGAAATATCATACTGTGAAAAGCCTTTAAATATGACAGAATGGGCAGAAAAAAATGTGTGCTTAATTTGAATTTATAGCTCAAAATTAACATCTGATTTCCTCTGAACTTGAATTTCTATTAGGATGAAGATACCTTAACGAATGTCTCTGCTAATGTCTCTGGATTGGCTACACCAAATGATCCCTTATTTTGAAGATTATTAACTGTCAATTTAGAATATCTATAAAAAAAAAATAATAATAAAATTGAAAAATTATATATTTTTTAAAAATGTACATTTGCACTTTTGCCATCTGGAAGATCCTCCAGACTTTGTAACAGTTCCCCCCAAACTCTGGACACCTGCCGAATGCTTCCCCGCTCACCTCCCATCAACACCATGAGATGATGCATATACGCATAAATATGTTCATTTCCGCATCACCTGTCTGTTTTTAAATACACCCAAATTTATCATAAGATAAGTTACTAGACTTTGCCCATGTACACACACTTTGTACAAAGAGATGTGTCAGCACCTTTAACGCTGCTATTCCCTTTAGGGTTGCATGACTTCAGTTTGACTTTTAGTTCTAAATACAGTATATATCTGTCCTTAAATGTGAAATATACATCTGATCTGTAGAGCACAGTATTTCACTCGCATGTATGCTCAGTGTGTATTATAAAAGTCACAATAAACCTTTTGTGGTGACACGCTCTAAACGGTTATACTATGTTTTGCCTCTGGCCAGTTGATATTTTCATTTAATTTGTGTTCGTCAGAGAAAAGGAAATACTTAAAATGTCATTCTGAACCTTTCCGTTCTCTTCTCAATGTTTTGGCACTGCAATGCACTAGAAAAAGACTAATATAGCATCTAAAAGTGCTTATTGGATTCTGTTTAAGTGAATGTAATGCTTTTCCGAATTGGCAGCAAATAGTTTACAAATTTAAGTGTCTTTTCACACACACACACACACACACACACACACACACACAGGAGATTTATTTCCAATGTTTAATATCTCACATGTGGTTTTGTACATTTCCTGGTTGTGTTTATTTCTGTTTCATTTATTTTCCCAAACTTTCACTAAAATAGATTTTGTGCACATCACATCCTGAAAAAGAAAGCAGATGCAGTGTGTGTGTGTGTGTGTGTATGAGTCTGTGTGTTTGTCTGTGTGTCTGTGAGTGTGTGTGTATGTGTGTATGTGTGTTTGTGTGCGGGTCTGAGTGTTTGATTCTGTGTGTGTTGTGTGAATGCGTGTGTGTGTGTGAATGCGTGCGTGTGTGTGAATGCGTGCGTGTGTGTACGTGTGTGACTGTGTGTGTGTGTGTGTGTGTGTGTATGAGTCTGTGTGTTTGTGTGTCTGTGAGTGTGTGTGTATGTGTGTTTGTGTGCGGGTCTGAGTGTTTGAGTCTGTGTGTGTGTGTGCGTGCGTGTGTGTGTGTGAATGCGTGCGTGTGTGTGAATGCGTGCGTATGTGTACGTGTGTGACTGTGTGTGTGTGTGTGTGTATGAGTCTGTGTGTTTGTCTGTGTGTCTGTGAGTGTGTGTGTATGTGTATTTGTGTGCGGGTCTGAGTGTTTGAGTCTGTGTGTGTGTGTGCGTGCGTGTGTGTGTGTGAATGCGTGCGTATGTGTACGTGTGTGACTGTGTGTGTGTGTGTGTGTGTATGAGTCTGTGTGTTTGTGTGTCTGTGAGTGTGTGTGTATGTGTGTTTGTGTGCGG
>JBCNYG010000002.1:15899322-15910585 GCA_039654305.1 Porochilus rendahli | reverse complement strand
TGGAGTTTGCATGTTCTCCCTGTGCTTGCGTGGGTTTCCTCCGGGTACTCCGGTTTCCTCCCACAGTCCAAAAGCATTGAGTGCAAATGGTTGTGTGACTGATGGGCCTGCGATGGCCTGGCGAGCTGTCCAGGGTGTACCCTGCCCTCGCCCGGAGTCGGCTGGGATGGGCACCGGCCTTCCCGGGACCCTAATTAGGAGTAAGCGGTTCAGAAAATGAATGAATGAATTAAAGCATTATAATAATTAAAGAAATACATAAAATGTCATGACTGAGTCAGAATGAAGGAGCTGTTAGCTATTCATCATCAGTGTAATACGTCACTATTTATGCTTTAAAATAAAAAGCATTTAATTCCTTACAAATGTCTGAAAAATGAATGTTAATACATAATTATTATTGTTATTTTTTATTACTATTATTATTACTACTACTACTATTGTTTATTTTGTAATTACAAGAAGGGGTGAATTTCAGGGGGAAGGGGGATCTGCTAAATAAAGTATTGTGTACTCTTAAATTAATATGACAATCGCCTGTAGTTAATATGAATGTCAAACAGTAGGATAAATAAAAAAATAGTATGAGTGGTGATGCTGTTTGCAACGTGGCATTTGCAATATTATTAATAAATTGTCTTTAAGACAGCTCTGCTGAAAATGATTAAAATCACATCAGTAATAAGGGAAGTGAAACTCTACATTATAAACTTAGACCTCCCTTAGTTTCTCTTCCTGCAGATTCCTGCTGATTTAAAGTACTTCACCAGCTGTCACCCCTGTCCTTCAAATCAGTGTTCTGTCAGTGCATCTTTTAATAATCTTTCTTTCACATGATAGGTGGTTTCAGTCGACAAATTTTAAAACAATTTTATTACATTTAATATAGTAATAATAGATTTAATAAAAGTGTCATGTAACTTTCAGCAAGTTCAATATATTTAACAGAATGACTAGGCATAAGGCACTGCACTATTTTTTATATGTTATGCATACGGCACAGTAATTTAAATCCTGTGAGACCTCAGGAGAAAGTTACATTCAATATTGTCGACATGTTTTTTTTTCTCTCGATCTAAAGTGGTAGAGAAATGAATAGACTTGTTTTAGAAGCACCATTTTTTTCCGGTTATATAAGAGGTGTTTGCGTTTGGGGTTAGGGTTGGTGTTTGGGTGAAATAGCGAGCCTAGAATTAATATGGCAAGATAGGTCTATAGTACAACTGCTTTACAAAACAAGAGTATGAAATGTATCCGTGTCCTTCTGATGTAATAAGGTACCATGGCCCAGTGCCATACTACATATAACATGATAGACTGCTATGGAGCGTGTGCAAAGTTACAGTATGACTCACAATATAAAACAGTGTATACTAGTATCTGCGGCCTATATTTAAACTGTTAAATAGCCAATTGTATTTTGATTGGTTAAGCTAAGCTTTTCTAATGAACACTTCATTGACCATTTATGAGAATCATTAAATTACAATTATTATACAAATAAGTGATATGTGACAGACACCATATGGTCAAAAGTCTCAACGTGTTTTTTTTTTGTTTTACTCAAACCTGCCCATCAATCACAAAAAATCAAACCATGGTTAAAGTCACAGAGGACTCCTTTCCATTTAGTTATTTAATGTAAACATTAACTGAATCTCAGTATCTATAATCATCATGACTTTATGCACTGTGTTGCTGCCATCTGATTGGCTAACTGAATACCTTCATAAATGGACAGGTTTAGATTAAAGTGAATCGTTAATGTATGTAAACACGTCACCATTACACCATATAGCATATATAATAAATCATGCTCTATCCTAATTATATTAAATCCTTCTGTCATGGTGGCTCAGCGGTCAGCACTGTTACTGTGCTCACAGTAGTTTTTAGCTTGAATCCTGTGGATGAAGTCTTGTATTTTGCAGTATTACGCACTGGGGTAAATTCAGTTTTAATAAGCACATGCTTGTAATGTTTTGTTACTTACATAATGTAAGATAAAAACCAATTCATTCTTAGCTTGTTCTTTTCATTCAAAAGTACAAAATGGAATGTAGACAAGCAATGCTTACATAAGGGTTTTTTCTCACAGGGGAATTAAGATTTTTTCCCTCCTGCAGTGCAGATGTACTTTTTTGCTAATGTGAATAATTTTACTCATACGAAATGGCTCTTGCACATGATTTTTGACACTGATGAATAGCTTTCTTGTACTAGAGATCAGTGAGTGGCTGGGGGTGCTTATTTTAAAAAATACTGTGCAATACTGTGCAATACTGTGACCCCATCGGCTGTCATCAAATGTAAAACTTTGAATGTGTTATTTTTTTGTAACACTATTGTGACAGAATGCATGTATCATTGCCTAATCACTGTGCATGCCCCCACCCCCTCTGCATGGCTTTTGTGAGAGGAGGCAGTTATGTAGTCTGTCTCCTCTCCATCGAAGAGGGGTCACCCCTGGCATTTGTGAGGGCCAGCAGTTATATAATACATCATATCCCTCTACATCATACAGGAGTCCCATCTGCCTATGTGACTATGTAACTACACTAAAACAAATTGCCTGTAGTTTTCACAGTAAACACCTGCCAAAAAAGTTTTCAAACAATCATTTATAAAAAAACACTACTGATAATCTATGACACTTGTAATCTGTTATACATTATTCTTTTGTATTTAATTTAAATTACATAATAAAAAAAATATTGATAGCTGTACCATTTAATGCTGTAGATGCTTTTTTTTACTGTTAATGCTTGTTTTTTAATTTACATTGACAGTGTAAAAACTTGTGCATGTATGAAGTTTAATTTAGACCATAGTCAGTTAATACAAAAATAATACAAATTGCATTGCATTGTATTTCACCATTATAAGGGCCAGAGTCATAGCCACGGCAAAATAAAAGTCTTTTTTAAAACTCTTTTGAAGTTCACATTAAAACCTGAACAAACTTTTTTTTTTATAAAAACTGAAAACTATTTTCTCAACTCTTCAAAAAATAATCTAAATATTTTATCCACATGAACACGTGAGCACGGCTAGTCTTAACATCACAAATTCAAGAAATATTAAAACTGCCATATTTACAAGTATCATTTCAATATAAACAAACATTACTGTAGTTGACAGATGAGCAAGAATTTATAAAACTGACATATAAACATTGAATATCATACACAAGGCTTAAAGGTCCATTTAAAGTTTGGACTTGAGGTATTATCTTTATAAAGAACATCACTAACCAACAACGACAAAGGAGTTAAGAACCCCTTAAAAAAGAAAAAAATATCACAGAAACTATTTTCCACACATTGTTGGTAAGAAAAGCGTTCTCATTTCATCTGTGTTTACAGCCATTCAAAATCCATTAAATGCCTGAGAAGAGACGAAACGTGATGATTGACTGCACTGTTCCTCTTTTCAACCACCCTCCCACTTCTTTGGCTCGTTAGCCTTGCTGTCTTGTTGCCACAGGTTGGATTCCCTTACAGTACGTTGTATTAGTTATGATTTTTCAGACAAGTCAAAGTCACATTGTTATTAATGATGGCAAATGTTACAAAACATCATTTACACTCTCATAGACCACTTGTTTCAATTTGTTCATCCTTGTCAGGGGAAGAGGTTGAGGGCTGACTAAGACTTTGGGATTGAATTTCAATCCGTTCATATACAACTGGCTTTTGAGACACCACATCCTTGATATGCCCAACAGTACTGTTTTTGTGTTTTCTTGAAATATGAGATGCAAATGTAGATTTTACTCCAAATGTTTTTACACAACCCCTAAAAGGGTATGTCATTTTCCTGCATCTACATGGCTCTTTAAATGATTAAGTAACTCTTTCAGATTTGAACATTTAATTTGTCAAATCTCAAACCTTCCTTTCAGTTTATGCCCCTTATGATCTCTATATATAATTGACAATCAGGCACACCACAAGAAAAAAGGCAGTTTGGTGAATTACTGTGAAGTTTCACATGTTGTTTTACTTTAATGGTTGCACTGTTTGCATAAATACGTGTCCAGGTTATCATGAGCACAACATAGAACACACTGGAAAAAAAAATTCAGGCTGCCAAAATTGAAAATGTCTCAGAGACTGGCAGTTTTTAGACAGTACATAAGCACTAAAATAACTTTTTTAAAATCTTACATTTTTGTATTCACCATGTCTTCACAAACAAGGAATATGCATTGTGTATGTCCTTCCTTAGGTAGCTAGCTTAAGCTTACCACAGTAGCAAAAATAAAATAAAATAAAAAAATAGATGTTAAATTTGGTTCTTAAGCTTCTTTAACTTTAAAAGGATGTTACTGAATATTTTAAATGACTTAGCCAACAATGTTGCAGTAAAAAAAAACTATAATTACTTGCACTATTAGCTGGAGGCTAACTACTAACTTCACATGCAAACGCAATCAAACCTAGCTGAAGCAACATCAAATTAGGCTGTACTAATTATTAAGTGTCATCACATTGTAACTTTGTAGGTTAAGTTTAACTTATGTGTTCACGGTGAGTGGATGGAGGTCAATGATATTCCACACTCTGGTATTGCTCTTTTCCTCCACCTGCTTTGTCCACAGCGATTTGGCCTTAACGATGTTTAACTGTAATGTTCTCATTTCTACAGGCAGAAATTAGTTTACCTTTAAATTAAATGTAAATACCTGTAGAAAAATGCTGTAAGTATTGCAATGTTTTGTACCCATTATACTAAATAATACCAATAATATTATTGGTGAAAATGGCTGAATTTTTCATGGAATATCTACATAAGTGAACCAAGGCCCAAACAAAACACAACTATAATACTTGTGTTTCAATGTCACATGGTGTTATCCAAATGTGTCATGTAGAAATCCTAATAAATCATTCAAAATACTTTTGCAATTATATCACCACAGCTGAAACCTGTTATGCTAATTAAAGAAGCAATACAGTTGCCCTTCTTTAGGCTAGTGGAATATCTGAAAAATCAGCATTAGTGAGTTTGATAATAGACCCAAAATGACCAGAAAAAAGAACTTTCTTCTGACATTCATTAGTCTATATTTGTTCAGAAAAATGAAGGCTATTCCGTACAAGAAACTGCCAAGAAATTGAAGATCTCATCCCACTGTGTGGACTACTCCCTTCACAGAACAGCATAAATTGGCTCTAAAGAGAAGCCTAAGGCCATCAATTAAGTGAGAGGACAAATACATCAAAGTCTCTAGCTTGAGAAACAGATGCCTGACAGATTCTCTATTGGAAGTGTCATAAAACAGTACCTGCAAAAGACCAGTGTCAACTTCAACACTGAAGAGGAAATTCCAGGAGTTACAAAGAAACAGACATATCTGAGACTGGATGGTAAAAGGAAGAATTAAGATGGGCAACAAAACACAGACATTGGAATGCAGAAAGGGGGGGGGGGTTGGGGAAAAGGTTTGGGGGGCTCGTGAGACACTTTACATGGATGAATCTAGGTTTGAATCTAGGAATCTATGTTAAAGTCAAAAGAAGATCCATCCATTTTGCAATGCCATGCTATATCGTGTGGCAGTATGGTGCTATTCTGTCATTACTGCTGGACAGCAAAGTCACCAGATTCTAAGCCTATTCAACTGTTGTGGAAACAGTTTGACCTTATGGTACAGAAGAAGTGTCCATCAAGCCAGTCCCCATCAAGCCAGTCCAAATTGTGGAGGGGTGGCAAATTTTACTCTGCCCCTGCCCGGAGTCGGCTGAGATGGACGCCAGCCTCCCCGCAACCCTAATTAGGATTAAGTGGGTCAGAAAATGAATGAACACTATTTACTAAATAACTAACCTTGTTATTACTGTACTATTTTGTAACTAACCTAATTTACTGTATTATTTAGATAACTAATCCTATGCTTTATGAACTACAATATGTTTGTAGGGGAATTGGTGTCTGATAAAGCAACTAGTGAAGATGAATGAATAAAACTGTATATTATGTATGAATGTATCACTACATACATAATATACGGAAAAGGACCTGTACATTTTCTGGGCACAAAATGAGATTCAGTTTCTTGCTTTCATTTAGAAATACAACAACAGACACAAAACTTTGTCATACCTGTATATCCAGGTAACACAGGGACACCAGTATTACATAAAATGTGCAACACACCTTCATATCACTCAGCACTCTTTCAACATGAAATTGTTCGTAATGGCACTTATTCAACACGTTAAACAATAACGAATCACGTGTCAGAAGCTCACTGTATGGCATTTTGCTGCTAACATGCTAGTGTAGTGGTCGATAAAACACATCCAGATATACTTTTTTTGTTATATTGACTTGAACACAGTTTAATTGTGTAACTGTTGCTTAGCTGGTGTTTATGATTGTATTCACTCACTTTTGATGTGGAACATATGTGAGAAAAGGTGCCACCGGTATGAATGCCATTAAAATGTCTTCTTTCAGGGTTTTTTACTGTGATCGAAAGCTCCAATACCTACCTTAGAAGCCATCCTGGTTGTCTTAACTGATTGTGCTTGCATTGTTCTTCCTCTTGAGATTTAAAAGGAACTGACACACTCATTTGTCTCCAAAAATCCAAAGCCTGCGTTAGACAAAAAGTTGTTGTTTAATTATATGACAATTATATTTGTGTGACTTTAGTCACAAGTTCTGTTTATGTAAGCTACATTCTCTTAATACCAGCTGTTAAAACAATGCAAACCACTCACTTGTCACTCTGTCAAAATCAGCTGAAGTGGACACAGGATTTTATGTTCATGCACACAAATGATGAGATGTTTATCGAGACATTCACATACAAACCAATTTATGTGAATCAGGCACATTAAAATGCTGTCTACCAGCTTTGTGATTCACTTTGATATCACCATCACAAACTCACACTGTTGCCGTCAGTCACCTGTCAAAATCAATTGATAAGCTTGCATTCCTTTCTGCTTCACCTCAGTTTCACCTGATTGTTTGTGACAGGGTTCCCCAAAAATGGATATTCTAGTCCTAAATACTCACTTACACTGTGCTGCAAGCTGATGATTTAGAACAATGACTATATTGAATGACCAGATTATTATGTCATGTAAGTGACACATTGGTGCTTGTTTAAAAAGTATGTTCAAGTATCTTTATAGCAAATAATCAAAACACGTTTTAAAGTATGTGATGACTACCTTAAAAGGATTATAGAAATAATGGGATTATCTTGATAATGAATCTGTGTGAGTGTCACAACGGCTCAGTACTTAGTACTGTCACCCCACGACAAGAGGTTTTGAGGTTTGAATCTCAGTAAAGTAATCTCTGTGGGGAGTTATTCTACTCACATTTTCTCCCCTTGCTTGCCTGGGTTTTCTCTAGGTATCTGGTTTCCACCCACAGTCCAAACACATGCACATTCGGGCAACTGGCTACTCTAAATTGTCTGTAGGTGTAAAAGTGAGTGTGAAGTGTTAGTGTCAGTGTTAGCCCTGCAATTGACTGGCAACCTGTTCGGGTTGTAATGCTCCACATGCTCAAGGTCATCTGAAAATGGTTCCAGCTTTCCCAGCGGTCCTGATGAATAACCAGGGTTGATAATGGATAGACGACCCTGTCTCCAAACTAATGGATAGGTGGTGTTATGTGTAGAATAAATTCACTTATAAATGTGTCATTGTGGGATGTTGTGGGATATGACAAGAAATGCTGAAATGTTTTTACATTTTCATCATGTATAGTTTACAGCAGTGGATTTCTAAGTGGAAATGGCAAAATACCCTAATCAAACTTATTATATCTGAGTGCTTATAGACTCTTACTGGTCACTTGCATTAAATAAATTCAGGTCTCGGTCTATAAATAGGGTTCATTTGAATCTAACGCATAATGTCAGTGGGAAAAGCCAGTGATTTGGATGAATATCGAAATCTAATTTCAGTGATCTGTGATGTAGTTTGCAGTAGTCTCTTCTTCAAAACCTTTGTAATGACTAAAGAGGAAATTATACCTAAAAATATACTCTCAAGCATTTTTTGATAAGTTATACAGGTGGATTCAGAATTTGGAAGTTGTTGATGAAGTTGATGCAACGAGTTGTACTTTGCAATCGATATAATAACTGATGTGCATGATAAAATTTGACAATAACTTTGTGTAAATTTACTTTGTGTAAATAATTTATTGTTTGTTTTATTGTGGTTATATTGGTTTAATCAGGGTTAAATTTTCTTAGTTCAAGAAGAGTTCAACTGATCAAAACTTTCACGTGACGCGATTCAAGCATACTGTTGATTGACAGATGCCACCAAACACTGAGTTCCCTAAAACCTTTTGCTATTCGTGATTTGGCATGCAGCTCAGCAGCAAAAACTACTCAGGTTGATTGTTGCTGGTGTGGATGTGGCTTTAGGCTTTTCTGGGTGTGCCGCATTTCCTGCAGTAGTGAGCTAATACAGTAATGTAAGACTTCTGTTTTGATTGGTTGAAAGTTAAGTTACTGCATTCTGTAAAAATAACAACAGGGGAAAAACAATAGTGCCATTTAATGTAATTTAACAAATAACATTTAAGGTATTTGCTTCATTAAATGTCACTTGCTATCTCTCAACGGCTAGAAACCTATGGTCAGTATGTATATAAATTGAATAAAATTTTGTGATCTGGAGTTAGTATATTTATATATTTTCTGCCAAACTTATTTTTTTCCAAGCGGCTCCATGTGCGATATACGCTTTGAGTGCAGTGTTAAACTGACAAGTCTAATTAAGGTTTTGTACTCATTATTGGCTTTATGTACTACTCTATGCTTGGTATTCCAATAAATGGTTAGTATTTCCTAAGGTCATGAATGCCATCAGGATTTACATATGCTGCTATGAAGAGCAAGAATGTGAATTTGAATAGAATTTTGTGTAAAAGGCGAATACAGCACTGAGCCCATCACCACAAGTTGCTAATTATCATGTTAAGTTCACATAAACTGCTTTTTCCCCATTACATTTTAATTGCCTGTGTTCAGTCCTTTTCATACTGCTCAGTCGGGTCCCATGATCTGCCAGCAGTAATATTAAAAAGTGTTCTTGAAAAATGTTTGAATTTGTAAAACTTGTAGTAGTTTTAACTGTAAATTAACGGAAATTTATTTTAACAATAACCTTTTTTTCAATAAGAACCTTCCACATGGGGAGTAACAGTGCATTTGTAGTAACAGCACATGAATACAAACCTGTGATTTGCCTTGCACTATTGTCAGAAGTGTTGCTGTAGGAAATTAATCAGCACCAATTAAACATTCAGAATCAGAAATTCAGAAATGATGTGGTAAAAATGAAGATAACTCCAATTAACCTCTAACTTGAAAATTACCTTTGGTAGGAGGAGCTGGAAGAATTTTACATGTTCTGTTGACAGAGGAGAATGATAATTGATGATTGACATACTGTAGACCAGTTCTGTAATATGAGTTATTCTGGTTGGGTGTACTGGCTTAAACTCACTGTGGTTGGTTGTACAATTTCGGAATGTGGAAAGAATGTACCAGAGAAGCAACATCATGGGCAGTGTGGTGGCATAGTAGTACTTACAGCAAGATGATCCAAGGTTCAAGCCCTGTGCCTAGCAAGTGCTCCAATTTACTCCCATGGTCCAAAGACTTGCACACTAGACTAACTGGCTGTTCCAAATTGCCCCTAGGTGTGAATATGAGTGTCAGTGCTCGTGTTTGATCATGTGATCGACTGGCAAGCTGTTCAAGGTTTAAATTCCTTATTCTTCTCATTTTTTATCTAATTAATCAGTTCTTTCACTCTAGTATTAACAGTACAGGGATCATGGGGTAAATTCTCCAGGCATGTAACCACATGATCACATGTGACTGCAGTAATTGTCGGAATGCTGCCCAGATAAAGATTTATTTGCTTCTTCAGACGTCACTCACTGATCTTTATTCTCTATTCTCTATGTAGGAGAACCTGCTTAAACTGTCACAGTGACTGTCACAGCTGTCTTGTTCATCATTTATCTTAAAAGACATCTCAAACAATCAACTAGGCTATCAGTGACTTAACTGATATGCCACTCTTTATCTCAGCAATCAGATAACATGTCCATTATAGTATTTCAGGGTGGAATCTCAAAGCACACACAAAAACATATGCATACATAGAAACACAAACACAAACATTAGACAGTGTTAATTAACATACAAACACAAACTGATTAAAGGGAAGTGATTCAGGGGTTAAACAAGGTCACCAGCCCGGATTTGTTTTGACTGTACAGGCTGGTTTAAATGCCTAAAATCATAATCAATAATTTTAAAACTCCTTAAACAATTTAAATATATCATTGTATTTGTGCTATAGTCTATGCTGTTTTTGTTTTTCAATCAAAGCGATTGCCTCAGTCTTCAAAATCATTCCAGAACATTATTTTTGGAACCAAGTGTCACTGATTAAATGCAACATAAAATGTACGCAACATAGCAATCTAGTGCACTTTGAACCCCTCTTTGCATGTCGCAGGCTGGTAGTTAACTGGGCCACTTTTTCTCCACATTTTACAAAATGTTAATATCCAGTTGGGTCTCAGCCCTCTCTGTGTGTGTGTGTGTGTGTGTGTGTGTGTGTGTGTGTGTGTGTGTAAACACAACAGTGGTTTATCACACCTGAGTTCGATTTCTCTAGCCACACCCAGGCCTGATTACTGCTACACCTGTTCTCAATAAAAAAAAAAAAACAATTATATAGGTAATTGTATAAAAGTATACCAAAAACTAGACATCATGCAGAGATCCAAAGAAATTCAGGAACAAATGAGAACGAAAGTAATTGAGATCAATCAGTCTGGAAAAGGTTATAAAGCCATTTCTAAAGCTTTGGACTAATGCGCACACACACACACACACACACACAAACACACACTGTACTATTTTACTTACACTGCAATCTCAGCACAGTTTAAAAAACATATCATGGTTCCACACTCATTTTAATGTTACACTTGTTTTGTGAAGTTATACTGGTACTGTAAATGTTACAATTGTTATATTTTATTATCCCTCATCATTATTGGGTATTGGTATGTCAGCGAACTATTGTGTCTGTGCCAGTTGTGCTGTCTTTGCACTGTCCTTTTTGCACACACTGCACACATGCACTCTATATTATTATATGTAACTTATATGTTATTATATGTACAGGGAGTGCAGAATTATTAGGCAAATGAGTATGTTGACCACATTACCCTCTCTATGCATGTTGGCCTA
>JBCNYG010000002.1:15883625-15896729 GCA_039654305.1 Porochilus rendahli | reverse complement strand
GCTTTGATATTTATGAGTCTTTTGGGTTCATCAAGAACATAGCTGTTTTTCAATAATAAAACTAATCCTCAAAAATATACTTGCCTAATAATTCTGCACTCCCTGTAGTTTTGCAGTCTGCATTGCTTGCACATGTTGCACACCTGTATTTCATATTGTAGTTTCTGTAGTACTCTATGTGGTTTAAATAACAATAATAGCCACTTGAATTGACTTTCACTCTCACACCTAGAGGCAATCCTGAATAGCCGATTAGCCTAATGTGCCGGTGGAACCTGCAAGAAGAGAATGCGCAAATACATAAATACCCTTTCCAAGCACGAGACTTGAACCAAGGACCTTCTTGCTGTGAAGCAGACATGCTAACCACTATTCCACTATGACTATGAATATTTAGGTTCTTTCAAATCTATATTACAAATGCACACATGGTTGCTTTGAACTTAAGATGCAGTAGAGCACACCTAAACCTGAAAAAACAAATCAATTACGGTACATGAAAAAACTAAAGACTATTTTTTACCAATTCATAAATTAATTCATATTCAAGCAACTTTAGCACCACAGCACACACCCGTATTGAGGCTGAAAATAAAATGACAAAAATAAACTGTAGGATCTGTACCTTTCTGGTAATCAGGTATGATTTCAACTTCTTCATGGGACAAAAGTGTTTCAGAGCAGACCAAACTGTTTTTTTTTCTTTCTTATTTTTCTTTCAATTCTAAATCCCAATTTTATATACTTACCATTTATTTATTCATTCACATTTGTCTGGGTGGTTAATAACATATTTTTCTGTGCTGTTGAAGCAAAGCATAGAATGTTACAGGGTGATACAGAATACTACATGGCCTTTAAAAAAAATTCTGTTAAAGAAACATAGTGTAGGAAGAAACATTACAACAAATCAGCTCAGTCATTTATTTCTATTTTATTCTTGTTCATTTCCTGACAGCTGACTAGAAAAAAACTGCTAGATGCTTTTCATCTGACCATTTTGTAAATGCTGTAATACTTGATGAAACTGAGTGCAAATATTTAAATATATGTATATATTTTGCATCTTTAAATTTTTCCATTTATAAATTTACTTAAATATTTCATAAATTAGTGTGCAATACTCTATTGCAGTCCTTTCGCTGAAAATAACTGTAATAACTTTAGAAAATAGTGATGATTTTAGTAATATTCATTTTGTTCAGGTAATAGATTCAATAAATGTTTTCACAAATATTTTTATTATAATTATTTTAACAGTTCACAGGTAGCAATATCATCAATTGTGATCCAAAGTTTCTTTCAGATAATCATCAAAAGTGATGTCTGCTGACTTCTTTTCTTTTGTCTGCTGACTTGAGTCATGTGCAAAAAATGCACCTGAAACCAGGTAACCAGCAGAGACACACCTCTAAAAATTCAGCTATAAATATTTGCACTCGGTGTCTCTTCATGCACACTCCTGCTTGAACATTTCGGTTACAGTCACAATGGGAAACTGTTGGCATAGCTGCCGTAAAAACACTGATGTCCGGATCAGCCTGCCAGCTGTTTGCTTTGTCTGGCAAGTTGCAATGATCATCCTGTTTGGGGTTTTTGTGCGTTACGATGAAGAGTCCGACACTCATTGGATCAAATTCAAGCAGGAGAATAATATTACAAGTGATATTGAGAATGATTTTTACTTCAGATATCCAAGTAAGTATGAATTTATTTTAAAACAATAATAATTAATTAGCAAAAAAACTTTTTTTCTTCCTTCTTCACTATATATTGTATACAAAAAAACCCTTAATACTTAAAGAGCAGGGACTAATATTTTTTTTTTAAATCATTGGCTCTGTGGTTATAATATACTTAAATATTACTTTATATAACTCAAATTATACTGTTATTTTGTAATCAAATTTATAGAGTGAAATTCAGTTCATTTTTACAGTTAACATCTATAGTTTTTAGTAAATGAACTGTTAGAAAATTTAAATAAATGAAAAGTAATCTGCAATAATAAATATGCTACTATAATTCATAAGTGATTTTATTTGCTATGAGCTGAGTATAGCTTCCATTTCTGAGCCTTGATCCACTCTAAAATCCCCACCTTTTTTCTCCTCGTTTCTTTGCCGAACAGGTTTCCAGGATGTGCACATCATGATCTTTGTGGGTTTCGGCTTCCTTATGACATTTCTGAAGCGTTACAGCTTTGGTGGAGTGGGCTTCAACTTTCTTATTGCATCTTTTGGACTGCAGTGGGCCATATTGATGCAAGGCTGGTTCCACTCACTGGATTATACAGATGGCAAAATTAAGATAGGAGTAGAAAAGTAAGAAATGGCCTGATTTGTTGTTATAAATGCAATTAGAGCCTGAAAGGTGCACTCTGTGCTCAATATATATCATCAAATCTTTCAAGAATAATAATAATAATACAGTTTGTTATTATTAATGTATATGTTATTCTTCTATTTTAAGTATCATCAATGCAGACTTCTGTGTGGCGGGGTGCCTAATTGCGTATGGAGCTTGTCTAGGAAAAGTCAGTCCTGTACAGCTAATGGTTTTAACTCTGTTTGGAATCACCTTATTTGCAGTTGAAGAGTACATCATCCTTGATGTTTTGCATGTATGTTCTAACAATTGACAAGTATATATAAGATTAATGTACATAATTATTATAATAAAACTGGACAAAGTATAATTTCCCCTTTTTTTTGGTGAAATCACATGCTATATATTCAATAATATGTATTCTAGAAATTCTACTGATTAGGGCCATTGGATTGTAATTTTGCTACAGGTCAGAGATGCTGGTGGTTCCATGGTCATCCATGAATTTGGAGGATATTACGGTCTGGCAATATCATGGGTGCTCTATCGACCAAATTTAAACAAGAGTAAACATTTGCATGGATCTGTTTACCAGTCAGATGTCTTTGCTATGATTGGTGAGAAAATATTCATTTCCAACCTTAGAATTTAATAAGCATAAGATCTGATAACAAAAACGACAATCTTCTTTTGCTTCAGGCACTCTCTTCCTCTGGGTGTATTGGCCCAGTTTCAACTCTGCCATTTCGACTCATGGAGATGGTCAGCACCGTGCAGCTATCAACACATACCTAGGCCTGGCATCCTGCGTCCTTGCCACCTTCATGATATCTAGTATTTCTGCCAAGAAGGGCAAATTAGACATGGTAATCTTAAACCTCACAAAATATATTTCACACCATGCATTTTACAACATGTGTAGAGGATATTGAAAATCATGACAGGCAAAAGACAACATGCATCATCTCTGTTAATTAGGTTCACATCCAGAATTCCACACTGGCTGGAGGTGTTGCAATGGGAACAGCAGCTGAATTTATGATTACACCCTATGGCTCAATTATTGTTGGTTTCCTTGTTGGGATACTCTCTACCTTTGGCTACCTGGTGTTTACTGTAAGTTTTGTTAGAGGATACATCTGACTGTTCTGTAAAATGTAAATTGTTTTATTGTACAATTAAATTATTGGTTCTCCAAACAGCCATTTATGGAGAAATACCTGAAAATCCAGGACACTTGTGGTATCCATAATTTGCATGCTATGCCTGGTCTCCTTGGAGGAGTTGTAGGTGCTATTACAGCTGCTGCTGCCAGTGAGTCTGTCTATTCAAAGGAAGGGTAGGTGCACTTGAAAACACATAAGTTTGAAAATGTTTTAAGTAAAATGACAAAGTGACTTATAATGTCTTTTCCCAACAACATGTTTTTTACTGTACAACAACTAACGAAATACCAATATTATATTTAATTACAGATTGGACAACTTATTTGGATTTAAGGGTAAATATGAAAACAGAACTACAAACATACAGGGAGGCTATCAGGCTGCTGGTATTGCTGTAGCTCTTGTCTTTGGACTAGTAGGTGGAACAGCAGTGGGTGAGTACATTTTAGTGAAAGTAAACAATTAAAAATTTGTTCAAAGCATACAAAACACCTTTAAACATATTTAATTATCATTGACCAGCTAATATAAGAAAAAAAAATTGCCTGGCTTGCCCCTTAAATGTATCCATTTACTTACCAGGTATATTAAATAAACATGGATAAAAATGCTTTATTTTTATTTCTCTTGAAATCATATGCCTTCTTTTGTTTTATTACCAGAAATCAATGTTGAACTGACTACTGATTTTTCCTCTGGTCACATGGTTTAGTTATTGATATTGTAAACAGGCACAGTAACAAATCAAGATGCAAAACATATAAATAAGAGATACTTAGCCTGAAAGCTGGGGTGGTTTCACCAGGAAACCTTTATATTCAGCCAAAATTAACCAAAAATTCAACATAAACCACATCAGCTATTCACTAGTAAATGGGCACTTTTAAACAACTTCCAGTTCCTCCAGGCAATTGAACATTTGGCCTTTTTATAAAAATAACATCTGTTTTTAAAGTCTTAAATTAATATGAAATCATATTTATAATCCGTATAGAGTACCTGTTTGTAATTGTTATTGACAATATTTGCAGGTTTTATCTTGAAATTGCCTATATGGGGAGACCCCGCTGATGATAACTGCTTTGATGATGAAGTGTACTGGGAGGTGAGTGTTAGGACGGAATTCAATAGCATATCTTTTTGAGTGTGTCTGTTTATATATGTGTTATGTGTATATATATATATATGTATATAAAATTTGCATTTGTGCAGCTACCTGAAGATGAAGAAAGTATCCCTCCAATCTTGGAATACAGCAACCACTTTGCTAACAAGCATCCTGACACACATATGTAAGTAAAATGCAGAAAGGTTTGAAATAACCGTATTTCAGTAATTTTCAATAGGTCTCCTTATAATGCTAGAAAAAGGATCATAAATTTTGGTCAGAGGACCTAGAGTTTGATATTGATAGAAATCCTGTAAATCTGGAAAGAAAATATCATAGTTGTGTGTGTAAATCGACATATTTAGACTCATTAATCAAAACATTGATTAATCAACTACAACTGTTGATATGTTGTGCAGTGTATAATCTTTATTGTGCTGAAAACTATTGGTGAGGAATTCCTGGTTTTCCACTGCTTGAGTTACTGTGTAAACATAACTAAATACAACTCATATCTAAGCTAAGCTTACCATATTTAGTTTTTTTTCAGTCCTGTTTAGTAATCAGAGTAAACACCAAAAATAAAAATGCACATTATATATTTATTACAAAACAGCTTTTTAAAAAATTTTAATAAGATAATGCCAATTTTCTAATGTATCATGTATTTTATCATTTTTAGGTCAGAGTCCAACTTCTCAGTACAGCAAACTTAATTACATTTGGAAAACTGCACAGAGATGATGCAGTTGCAGTCATTGCTGAATGAAACATTATGGATAAAGCCATGGCACCCAGAAAATCGCTATAATGTATAATAATATTTTGTTTGTTTTAAAAGCCAAACTGAGCAAATCCAGTTTAATCTGAATACCTATGAATACTAGGTGTCATATCTGTATTAACTACTTATTTTAACATTTTGAAGTATGTATATATGTCACACACGCACACAGATATATGGTTGATCATTGACAAGTGAAGTTTTTTCATTAAAGAATTAGCATATTTTTAAAATTATCATCTGTACAAAGCTGAAGTTGTCTTTTTATGCTCTCCAGAATTTAAAGGCTGAGGCTCTATAGCTGCCTTTTGTGTTTGATATTTATTCATATTTTGCCTTTTAGTATACTTGTATTCTTGTAAATTAGACAGATTTTATTTAATGACTTATGTATTAATGAATTATTGTTATTATTATCTGTTGGCATCAAAATAAAAATATTGAATTTAATGTGTAATTTCTTTTTGTTGCTCTTCATGCAAATACTTAACCCCAAACACACATGGCTGAAAATATGTTTTTTCTATTTTGGGCCATTGTAAACAATTCCTTTCAATGTTCACACTGTATGCAATGAAATACAAGACCCAGTAAATTAAGCAAATGCTGGTTTTCATTTGTATTTTCTAGAAAACAAAAAAGATTTTAAATATATATTTTTTACTGACCTTTGTAATTCTATTTTGCAAATATATAAGAAATTAGAATATGATGCCTGAAACACCTTTATCAAAAGCTGAAACAGAGGCATGTTTACTATTGTGTCACATCACCTTATGTTTTAATCGCCCTTTTGAATTGGGACCTGGGGATGCTATTTGTTGCAGCACTAGATTTTCCCCCATGCTTTCTTGATACATGACTTCAGCTAATCAGCAATTTTTGGTGACTTTTCCTCTTCATGATGCAACTGTACATTTTCAGTGGGAACTATTTCTAGACTGGCAGCTATGTTGAAGCATGTTAGAACTCGGAAGGAATAATATGAAATATGAAATTCTTTCAGGTAGGTGGGAGACATTTAATATATAATCTGTTGCTTGACTCAGTGCTTTTATTCTGATGCCAGCAGCTACAAGAAGGAAGCAGAGGAAATGCAGAGGTGGGGTAATGTGGGGAAACTTGGAAAATTAAAAACAAGACTTGCTGCTGCATACTGGATCAGTTAGAGGGGTTGAATCGCAGACTTGCCAAGCAGGACTGAACAAGCTCCTGTTTGATCTCGGTGGGTAGAAATGGCCTGAGGCTCATGATGTTGTAAAGAAGAAACCTGTGTGCAAAAGTAATGTCGAGTGCTATTATCAGAGCATTTGCTATGGAAACTATATGAGGATATAATCTTACTATATAATCTTACAAATTAAACAATGTATAACAAAAGAAGACCCATCACTAAACCATGAGGGACACCTCTGGAGAGTCTGCATGGAGCAGAGTAATTCCTCTTCATGTTATATTTGATAGGTTTCCACCAGTTATATTAATAACAAAATACTCCTTTGTATGGACCACAGTGCTATTTACATCTAATTGTAGAGTTCTTATTCCCAGCCAAACTCTTCAGCAGTCCTGGTCAAGGTCTTCTGTGTAATTGACATCTAGTCTATGGACAGAATTGATACTTGGTCCTCATGGATCTGGTGACCTGCCTGGATCTGGTGACATGCAACTTTAGGGGAATGTTCTTATCGAAACGTGCAAAAAAAAAAAAAATCATGATTTTCGCCGGCAGTAAATTACTTTACTATTTATAAATAAGCTATTTATGTTGTTATTTTTCAGGTGGTGGAGTTGAACCTTTTCTCAAATGTAATTCTATGGGATTGTTGACTGTTCTGTTCAACATTGTGTTCTAACACAGTATAATTAAAAACCATATGATATTTTCATGTTGTGTTGGGCTCTGATGGTTAATATGTACAACAGTTCTCGTTGTCTGTCATGCACAGCTAATTAGTATACTTTACTGCACAAACAAACATTACTGAACTAAAACAAGGAGTAAATTCACAAATGCTATATTTATGTTTTTATTTTCACTAGGGTACATATAAATAAAAAATAAGCATTATCATTTATTTAAACAGACTATGTGCTTGTAAAGTCCATGTCCAACTAAATTTGAGAAGATCCAATGCCACTGTCAATCAAAAAGAGGTCCTGCCCCTTTGACATATCCCCCAATCAACACCATCTATGCACTTGTCCAGTGAAGTTCCTTTGGTGCACTTAAAGCAGAGCATATCCTGAATGCCATAAGACTTCATAAAAGCTGTGCATCAGTGAGTTTTAATGGATCAGGCTGCCATGGGAATGTGTGATAAAAATCATGCTACCTGCAAGAAAGTATTTCTGATTCTAAATGACATAACCATGAAGTTAAACAAGATGTAGCACTGTCTTGGTAATATTATATTGTAAATACAACAGTACATGATTGCCTAAATCTTTAGTGATATTTTAGTGGAAGCAGATCTTTCCCTGTAGTCTTAGAGTAGCTGCAACAGGTGTGCTGCTTTAAAAAATGTGAGAAGCTGCATGATCCCTATTAGGATCACGGGGAGGCTGGTGCCTTTGTTGTTTTATTTTTGTGAAATCTAAATTGTATTCAGTATAAACAAAAATAAACCAAGTTTTATACTGCAGTACATTTTCAAAGTTCATAATGGAAAAAACAAAACAAGATAAAAATAATTATTTTAATTTCACATTATTTACCAAATCGCTTCATTTCTGTGAGGCAGAAATGCGAAGCACAATGCTACCATGCCGCCCAACTGGTAGTTATATTTTCAAAAAAATTAATTGTGGGTCAGAATTTTATTTTAAAAGGGAAATGTAAAATTATATTGTTTTTAAAGATTGCTTTTTTGAAGCCTTTTCTTTTTTTTGAAGAGTATATGATTACGAATGGTATCATCTGGCAAGATGTAGTGAAGCATTGATGCATGACTTTTTGGCTTTCATAACTGCTTGAATTCTGTTGAGCATGGATTTCATAAGGTTGTATAATTATTTTTGAGGGTTTTGATGTATTAGAGTTTTTTTATACTGCAGTTCTTGGCTTTTTTTATGGGCCAAGGGTGGTGACAAGAAAATCACAATGCAACTAAGTAAAGGAAAAATCCAGGACAAATCCAATATTCTTTGGCAACATTCTCCACAAGGTTCCACAAGGTTGTGTTCTATGCCCACTGTTTTTTCTCTATACATGCTTCCTTTGAGTAATATTATTCACCAATATGGTATTAGCTTCCACTGTTACACCAAAGACACACAGTTGTATATTTCAGCAAAGCCAGATGAGAGATACCATATTAATAAATAAATAAAGGACATTATACAATACATGCTTACTAACTTTCTCTTATTAAATTCTGATAAGACAGAAGAACTTGTACTCAGATCACAGACAGCTAGAAATAAAATTTCAGGTTTTTTTTCTAAAATGCTGAATATGTTGTGCAGGACTTGTGCACAGGTGCTGTAAAATGCCTTTTTTAAACATTTTTAATTTGAATGAGTCTGGTTGTTAAATCCAGTATTTGTAAAGGCCACTGAGGCAAGGAAAGATCACTGATGTTCTTTCGGACCATTCATTTAATAAACTTTTTTGCTTGTTCCATTACTGATACTTGCATCAGAATGTTGCCAAAAAACTGTATTTGTCCTGGATTTTTTTGCCAGTTGCTAGTTCATTGTGATTTTCTTTGCACCATCCTCGTTCTGTAAAAAAAAAGCATAGAACTACAGAGAAAATAATTAAGCAAGCATTCCCATTTGTATCAGCGAAACAGCACTAGTATATTATCCATCCATCTACTATCCATCATACTTTTTCATCAGGATTGCAGGATTGCAAGTGTTGCAGAAGTACGTTGAATAAGTTATGGGTAAGTTTTGTATAAGTTACAGCACGCTGGTATAAGTCGTAGTGCGACGAGGTCATGGAAGAATTGTGTGCATGCAAAACCTCCTCCAGCACCTGCAGGGCTTTGCATTCCACAAATGTTTTTAATGTACCCCAGAAATGTAACAAACCGTTTCAGCACCGGACAGCCACCAGACTCTGTCTTGCAGCTGGAGATTGCAATACTTCATTCAATAATGAACCGAATTTTATTCTGGAAATATCTTTTTAAAGTTCGCACCTCGCATTTTGCATGCCGGTAAACCAGTTTTGTCAGCAGTGAAAGCAAATTAATCTGTCCTCGATGCATTCAACGTTCCTTTTTCTTCAGAAGCTTTTTTTCTTAGTAGATTCCATTGCTAGCTTACCGGGGTCAAAAAGAGTCACTTGTCTGGCGGCAACATAAGGCACGACAGCACAGCTGAGGGATGAAAGAATCGCTTGCGGCACTGTAGCCGCGGGTTGCCGAGCCCTGCCCTAAATTCTGCCAACACGCGAGGCATTCGTTGGTATGAGTTATTGAAGTTGGTTAAAAGGACGCTAGCTATTATATTCAAAGTATGTGTAACCTACAAATAAAATGTGTGAACGATCGCACAACGTACCTACAACTGATTACAGGTACAATTTCTCATATATCGGCATGAGCATCATACATACATAATCATAGATGTGTTGGCTAAATCAATCTATAGTCAATATGTGACAGGGGCTTTCATTTCGCACAACATATTAAGCCGGGTATACTAGTTTTGTCAGCAGTGAATGCAAAAGAATTTGTCCACGATGAATGAAACATTCCTTTTTCGTTAGAACCTCTTCTCGTCTACAGTTGCTCTGTACCCGACTCAAAAAGAGCCATTTGTCTGGCGGCAGTATAAGTCACAGGAACCACAGCACAGGGATGAAAGAGCCGCATGCGAACCCGGAGCTTCGGGGTTGCCGACCTCTGCTCTGAACACTTCCAATAAGCCCACAATACGCCAGCTGTAAGTTAGAAAGACGTTCAGTATAAGTTCTGTGGTCGTCCGGAAAACATCAGGGACGTATACATACGTCAATATACGCTGGCTTGATGTGTTAGGTATAAGTTCTCGATAGGTTCTGGATAAGTTAATAATAAGTTATGTGTACATTCAAAACTGGAATAATATTTATAGTTCAGCGTATGCCAGCGATTTGTCAAGTTCTGCAAATAGTTAATATGTTACAGGGGCTTATTATGTAGACAAACATTTACATCACTATTACATTTACAGCATTTGGCAGGTGCTCTTATCCAGAGCAGCTTACAATTATCGTTTTATACAACTGAGCAAATGAGGGTTAAGGGCCTTGCTCAAGGGCCCAACACTTCCCACTCAAGGGAGTGTGGAAGAAAAACAGAGTATGCTGAGGAAACCCTACAAACATCACAGAACAAGGCCCTTCTGCAAGATTTGCAAGATTCTCCAAGCAGTCAGTTGTGCAATTAGATTTGAAATGAATCTGTCAGTCAAATAATTATGGCATAAATCATTTCTCTTGGAATAAGAGCCAATAATTGTGTTTCTGTGTACACTGAAGGTTTCTGTAAACCTGCGTCACAAACTGAGCCTAAGGCACTGAACCCATGCATAGCAGTCTTTTCCTGCTATGCATTATTTGTCTGGTTGTTTGTTTTTTTGTTTTTAGTACTTCACACGCAAGATGCCTGTTACAAAATACTCTACTATGTAGAGTTTCAATAATGATCTCAAAAAATGTGCAGACAATCAACCTTAAATCAATAATATCAATCTTAAATAATTAAAATAGCAGTGACGACTTTATGAACTTTTATTTCATAAAATTTCCTAAACCTAAAGTCAGATAGCTCAGGTACTAAATCAGCAATTTAGAGTGTTTTAGCCCCCTTCATGAGACAGAACTTATTTCTTCATCAAAATCATTAACTTGTGTGATGCATCCAATAGTAAAGGACCATCGTGTGATTATTGTCTCCAGTCTTTCATTTGAAGCTCATGTAGATAATATTGCATAATGTGGAAAAACTTGTTCATGCTTTTGTTACCTCAAGACTAGATAATTGTAATGTGTTACTGTCTGGATGTTCTAATTGTGATTTCCTTCACACAGTCCAAATACCTTACGAATGTATGTGGAGTCTGACTTCCATCCTTAGTGTCATTTAATCTGGGCTGTTATGATTGTAGGAGACTAGTAATAAAGCTCTGAACAGTAGCTGACATAAATACACGTCTGACATGGCAGCATAACAAAGAGCATATAGTGTTACTAATACACATTTTAAATGAGATAAGAGTTCAGGGTGTAGAAACATCTTTCTCTCTCTCCCTCCCTCCCTCTCTCTCTCTCTCTCTTTCTCTCACTTTCTCTCTCTCTCTCTCTCTTTCTCTCTCTCTCCATATATATATATAATGTTTTTTCTGTATTTATATTTCATAAAGTGTACATGTGTGCCTAGGCAACTGTAATTGTTCTTTATAAAATTAAAAAGGTTCCTGAATGGATTTCATTTAGCTGCCCTGGTTTCCTTCACACAGTCCAAATACTCTGCAGGTTAAGTATAAATTGCCCATAGGTGTAAAGTGGGTATCTATTTTTGTGTTAGCCATATGACAGAATGGTGATCTGTTAAGGGTATACTCTGCCTCTTGCCTGATGTCAGCTGGAATTGACTTTAGCTCATCAGTGACCTGCAATTGAATAGAAAACAATTTAAATAATTTTCCCTTGCTGTGTTTACTGTAAAACAACATAAATGGTGTTTACGTTTAATTTATGACTCTTTTTTAATGATATTAATTGCATATACAAATCTCTGCGCATTCATCACAATAAATGCTCTGTAAATACTGTACCTCTTTTGTCAGCAACTGGAAACGCAAATATAAGACAAAATGTCTGCATTGTGGTTATAATTTAAAATGTTTTTATCTGAACTCAGCTGTTGTATGAAGACACGAGTTAGAAGCAGGTGTGTAAGCGCTTTGAAAGGGACATCCCATAGTGACAGCCACCCTCTGTGACATTTTCACAGTTTCACAGTATGTACTTCAATCACAAAGTGAATAGGTCATGTGACACACTGGTAGGTCATTGAGACAAAGAGACAGAGAGACATGGATCTTTGTGGATTGTGGCTAAGTTGTGAGAATTTTTAAACACTACAGCTTCATCAGAATAAACTAAATAAATGTTACCTTCTCGCTGCTTTTGAGATGCAGTGTGCCTTGCTGGGGGCAGTGGTGGCCCAGTGGTAGGGTGCTGGATTACTGATCCCAAGGTCGGGGGTTCAAGCCTCACTGTCAGTGGGTTGTCACTGCTGTCCCCCCAGTGCAGCTAACTGGGTTATCAAAGGCCGGTCGTGTCAGACTCTCACTGTCTCTGGTGAAAGGCATGCAAAGAACTATTGCTATCTTTCGTCAAGAGTAGTTTGTATAGCCGTCAGCATGTTTATGCCTTGCGATGGCCTGGCAAACTGTCCAAATCTGCCCTCGCCCAGAGTCTGCTGAGATGGCCGCCAGCCTCCTCGCAACCCTAATTGGGATTAAGCGGTCCACAAAATGAATAATTGTGCCTTCCATATATGTACCAGTCAAAAGTTTTTATACCTATAAGCAGGGGCGGTTTCTTCATAAGGGCGATTGGACGACGCACCACCAATGGGGAAAATGACGGAATTTTTTTCTTTCATATTCTTACACAATATTACGGTAGTTGTGACGCTCTGACACTAATCTGTCTCTGTATGAAATTGTCCAATCAGTGTAAGGCCGTGCTTCATTAGGTACCGCCCACTTTT
>JBCNYG010000002.1:15825753-15840332 GCA_039654305.1 Porochilus rendahli | reverse complement strand
TGTGTGTGTGTGTGTGTGTGTGTGTGTGTGTGTGTGTGTGTGTGTGTGTGTGTGTGTGTGTGTGTTTAAAAGTGAGAAATGTCTAATAAATGTCAAGTGGACTGAGAATGTAAATAATTAATTTACAAAGGTAATTACAAAAATAAAAAAATATTGTTCAAAACAATACACGCCTTCCTTGTCATTTTATCAGAGGGGTTTGATTGACTCACTCACTCATTTGTTGAACTGCTTAATTCTAGGGTCCTGGGGAGGCTGGAGCCTATTTCAGCCGACACTTGGTGAACACTCTGAGCAGCATGCCAGACCACAGCAGGTGATAAAACCTTAAACTTTTCTTTCATATAATATTTACACAGGATGGCATGGTGGCATAGTAGAACGTCCACCTCCCAGCAAGAAGTCCTGAGCTCAGTGAGGGCGTTTTTATTTGGAGTTTGCATATTCTCCCTGTGCTTGTGTGGGTTTCCTCAGGGAACTCGAATTTCCTCCCACATTCCAAAGACATGCACAATAGGTTCAATGGCCTAGGTGTGAGTGTGAGTGATTGTGCATATATTGGCTCTGCAATGGACTGGGGAGCTGTTCAAGGGGTACCCTGCCTTTGCCCAGAGTTGGCTGAGTATCCAGCCTCCATGAGACTCTAGTGGGATTAAGCACTTCAGCAAATAAATGAATGAACGAATAATATGCACACTATCTACTGTGCATCACCAAACCTTGATATCTGTTGGGTTCGATTAGAAATGAATGACATATAAAGCATTATCAACAATCATTACTTATAAAATATTAATTTTATCTCATATCATGATTTTTACACAAATGGTTTAAATAAAATGAAAAGGCAAAAATTGTACCGCTAACCCCGCCCCCTACATTACCGCATGCTAATTAAGGTAGTAACTTTAATACGAACTGGATCGTGAAAAATGTTAGATGTTATAGTAAATAAGAAGGCAGTACGCCGTGGATGTATCACTGATGACGTAGGACTGTGACATAACAGCCCTACAGTCACAGTATTACAAAATGTTCTAATTAATATGCTAAGAATGTCAGAATAAAACTTTCCATGTTCTAGAATGCAAAAATTAAATAAATAAATAAATAAAACCCCACACACTTTCTTCTGTGTTCTAGAATGTGTCAGATATCAGTATGCCTCAAATACATAAATTAATAAATAGACACACCCACTTTCTATACGCTAAATTCGTGTTTTTTAGTAGCCGAGTAGTTTTTTTAGTACCGTGAGTATTCTGATGTCAATTTTGTATGATATGGAAAATGTCAATATATCCATAATAAATCCATATTCTAGAACTACAAAACTATGCATTCTTGTAAGATGTCAACAGATTTTTTGCGCTGTTTTGGGATTCTAGAATATCACTACTGATGTTTCTGTATACTAGAAAGCAAAATAAATAAATGAAATCCGTGCACCCACAGTTGCTTACCTTCCTTGTAATCGATGTCCACGCAATGTTCAGTGTTTGAATGGTCATGTTCCAGTGCAGAATCCGTGCGCTGTACAGGAGACCGCTCCTACTTTCGGTTATCTAGCTTTATGACGGAGGAGAAACACTCATACAGCTAGATAACCAAAGATAGCAACCGACCCCTTCACAAATGACACAGGTAATCATAACCGCAGACCTGATCATGGACAAAAAAGAGTTTAACATGTTAGCAAAGGAACAGAGGGAGGCAGTTTGCTTTTTAATGCACTCTGAATCATATCTGCGGACATTTCTATAAACGAGGCCTGAGCATTTATTCCGTGTGATCATCCGGGGGTCGGTTCTGTCGTTTTGTGGGGTTGTCATTCATTTCGCTCCTTTAGACACGAATAGTCCCTGTCGTCTAATAACATCCAGTAAACGATTAATATTCCTAAAATAGATCCTTTTATCTGTCCCGTTAGGTTTCAGCAGGCGATCCTTTGGCCATTTCAGCGCTCGGTCTTAACTTGCACAAAATAAAATAACATACACTGTACATTTTAGATAAAAACAAGATCAACATTGCAGTCTTCATACAAACCGAATTGCGAACAAAATCATTTTAAATGTGTATTCAGTCTATGCCATGTCTTAATGCATGAAAAGCATATTTATTTACAAAGCTTATACTAAACGTGGTATCTAACTTACTTGTAATAAAGTAACACTGAATTAGGAGAATTTATTTAGTGTATGTTACTCAGAGCATCGCGCCACAAATCATCACGTTGTATTGATTAGATCGCATTAAAACGAACCGTAAACTCACTTTAGAAGCTAAAAAGAATTTGTTTTCAATTAAATTAAATAAATAAATAGCAGGGGGAAAATACCAACTTAATATCCCTGCTGACAAAAATAAAATCACATGGGCATAAAATTTTAAGATTTCCTCTTCTTCTTATACTGCTACTGCTGATAAATAAATGCTTATGAATTTCAGCAGTAGTATTACTTATCTGTATATATTCAGTGTTATTATTTAGCTACTATTTATTAGACGCAACCCCTATATAATGTCCCTATAATTCTATGAAACACGAGCGGCGTATGACGTCATGCGATTTGATTTCTTTGTGACTGCATGGCTTACCTGTTGTGTTGCATCTTAAATAAGATTTCTAAAGCTAATTGATCAAAAGTTAATTGATTTAGATTGAGGTATGATAGAATACTACAGAACTCAATAATTATATTTCTAAAAAGTAATAATAAGAAAAGAATAGCCTAAACAAGCCAACCTTACAAGCTAATCAAATATATTGTTAACACAATAATATTATTTAAGCTAGGCATACAACAATTATTTTCTTTGGCAATTTTTACCATTTAAATCTTTTTTTTTTTTCAAAACATAAATAAGGTTTAAATAATGCCAACATGCCACTCAAATATTCTTTTAAACTCTCACCAGGTAAACCTCTTATTGGTCTATATGCTCTGATTGTATCCTAATGCAGGTTGTATAGTAACTTGTGGAAGGGTTTGGACAGCGACAGCTTTGCAGGAATCTGTTAAACCACATGTTCTAATTTCTCTGTGTCATTATTAAGAACATTACACTGTGAACAAGTATATCTTTTCTTTCTAAAATTTAAACTGGATTGCATAGCATATTTGGCTACTCACTGTCCACGTTTCACGTAGTAATTAAATATTTAGCATTGAAATAAATTGCTAGCACTTTGGGCAACCTCTCTTCATCTGTGCAGGAGATAACTATAAAAATCACTGACGTTTCTCAGTTAATAAGCTTAATCACTATATAATAAGCTATAACCACATGCTGACTTATGAACAATTCTCTAGTCATTTAATAATTAGCGAGATCATATGATCCAGAGATAAAATAAAGTGCAATACCTAACACTGAAATATGAAGCCTTACTTTTTATGATGCCGTGATTATTCCTTTCTGGCGTACTCAGGATGTAAAGTGTTAAGTGCCCGAGTGTTGGGCACATCTGAGTGGTCTTCTGTATGCCAAGCAAGATCACTGCCTCGCAGAGATGCGTAACCAGCAATGTGTGCTGTACTTCTGAACCATTCACTGCCAAAAATAAAAGAAACCTTGATCGTCAGTGGCGTGTTTTCCTCTGTAAGTCCGCGAAGCCTGGGATAGCGTTTCCAGTTCCAGTGATCAAGAAGCGAACAGTTTATTTCCAACATGGAGGATTTCCTCCCATTAAAGCCGTACAATCGTGGTTTGTGTTTTGTTTAAGATGCACGTGGAATTGTCTGACCTTTCACAGGCCACGCTAAGCGCCAGGATGGAGCGGACTGGTCCGTGAGTGTAGTGCGATGCCATCTCTCTCTCTCTCTCTCTCTCTCTCTCTCTCTCTCTCTCTTGCTCTGGCTCTGGGGTTTCTAGTTTTCGGGTCTAAAAGCCTGCACGATCGCTTCTTTCCCGCAGTGACGTCAAGAAGCAGCAGGCCACTGGCCAATCAGAGACAAGCGGATCAAGGATGAGAGAAACGCATCTCTTTCTCTCTCTCTCTCTCTCTCTCTCTCTCTCTCTCTCTCTCTCTCTCTCTCTCTCTCTCTCTTTCTTTGGGTCAGGTAGCGGATATATGTTATCTGTGAGTTCTTTACAGTCACAGAGAGATATATTAGACAATAAACTTTAAAAATCTATTCATAGGCGTGTTACCTACAACTGTAGCAGCATATTGCGATTGTGATTTCGATAAGCTTTGCAATTGGCTATATTCTTAATGTTTTGTTTAATGATTGAATTTTACTTGAACAAAACCGTAGTGATTAATGGAATCTGTCTAATGCATTTTATAATGTCCGTTTCTACCTTATTAAAGAACACCTAACAAGTGTGTAGTATATAGTTATATTTTCCTTTACTGAATATACACCTAGTGTCCATTTTGCCCAACCAGACTTAAAGTAACTTATTGGGGTTAATGAAAGGTTAGCCTCATTGGACTCTTAGTCACAGCCACTGATCCCGAATATACAACTTTAAATTTAAATAAGAACAATTTTGTTTGTTTCTTTATTGATTCATTCATTTATTAATAAATTAGCTGAAGAGGCATTTTGGAACAGTTATACTCCTCTCTCCACCTGTGATTACGGTTCAGGACAACAGCATAATACCAATTTGATCATTATCTGATTAGATTTTCCATGTGATGGCCTGGCAAGCTGTCCAGGGTGTACTCTGCAGTCTCCCGGAATCGGCTGAGATGGGCTCCAACCTCCCCGCGACCCTAATTGGGATTATCAGTTCAGAAAATGAATGAATGACTGAACGGTTAAGAAAATGAATGGACGGGTGAATGGACATTTTTTCGACAATATTTGCCAGCCAGAAGAGTAGTATAAATGCAGATGAATCTAATATAATGTATTATTAGCTTGTAATGTATAATTGTGTCACATATTTTACAATAACTTCTTTTTTACCTAATCATTCGTGTCTATAAATCCCCAAAAATAAATAACTCAGACAACAATAAACAATATGTTTAAATAATTTGACGCTTGCACTGTGTGTTTCTGAAAAGCAATCATCCATAAGCATGTTAAGAATGTTACTTATTATCTTTATGTCTGTCTGTCTGTCTTATGTGTTTGATTGTTTTAATTTTTGTTTGTTTATTTATTGTCTAAATGATGACGTAGCATAAATTAAAGTTGGCTAATACTTCCTGCTATCAGAATGTATTTGTTTGATCTAGAGTCCACATCTTTCTCATATTTGGCCCTGTGGACTTTTATTTCGACCAATAAAGTGCCTTTTAAGCACATTTTCCTATGACACGCTGTTAAATAAAAAGTCGACACGAACGATTGCAGTTAGCTGTGAGCTGTGGATATTATGTTATAACGTTTGTCTCAGCATTTGTCTCTGAGCTATAAAATAGATTTTTGAGATTTGTTAAACGGTGTAGGAATGGGTGCAATGAGAACTGTGCTTAATGCGTTGACTGTGGCATGCCCTAATGTAGATGTCTAAATGTACAAGTCGGCAGTGGGCCTCTGAACTGTCAATGAATTTCGTTTTATATTATCAACCATTCGTGGTGTTTTCCCTCCACGTTGGATTTCACTTTATTTACTGATAAACTGAACTGTAAATACTATCCATCACTGGAATATTTCTTCAATAAAGGCTAGTATATGGCTTTTATACACTACAGTGTAGACCTGCAGCCCAAATCACCCAACAATAATGCATTATAACAATTCATAATTACTCTGTCTTTTTATTAACGAAACGCAAAAGCTAAATTTAATCCACCATCTAAACATGTACACGCATTCTCATAATCTTCACTCTCTTAACTATCCACATTTTATTACGAATTAAAAAAAAACAATAGGTCGTCGTCTTAAAGGAACGACAATGAGACTCGCTGACCAGTCTGATAGAAATCCTTGACCCCCTGACTTTACTGTTTGTGATTCTAAAGTGCCTACTTTAAGAGACCGCCCTCTTAGTTTAGAGGAGGTCAGAAAGGAAGACACTGATTGTCCTTTGACCCTCGAACTTCTTTCAGTCGCCATACATCGCCTGCAGACTGCTGTCATTCAGTGTTTTATCGCAATCTGGTTAAACAGGTATGCTTCCTCGTCTTCAAGTTTGTACACTTGTGCTTTCCTTGGGGCCGTAGGAGGATGGTGGGTGGTGATTGGGATTGTAGACTAGTTTTTTACAATAAGAAATAAGCCATGTGAGAGAACAATGTTGACAGAAGATAAATAAAGCAATGCAATACATTAAACAGAATCCAAAAAATTTTGTATTTTAGTGTTCAATGTTATACACACGTATTAACCTTTAACTTTAGCAGATCTTCTGAATTAGATAAATTAGTAACAGTTAGGCTATGCATGTGTCAAATTATCTTTTTTCGAATACTGACCTTCATTGACTAGCCTCAAGCTAAAATTTATAACTGTTACAAAATTGTCTGGAAATCATAATAATCGTAAACCAAAGGACGCAAACACAAAAATTGTTGTGTAACTGTTATGTGTTGCGAATCCTGCTGTAGCAACACTGACCTCTAGCGGCGAAAACTCGCTACAGTCAGCTTGATTGTGTCAAAAATATATATTTTTTTTTACAATAAATAGTCTACATTATATATTCGTATTTATATTCGATTCTCAACTTATGTAATTCTTTTAATGTATAATTGAATATAATTTTATACAAAAAACAATTTTACTCAGAGAAAGGTAACAAGTCAGAAGAGAGTTAAATTAGTTAAACTGCTTTTATAACCAGATTTATTTTTAGTTCATTCATTATCTAAACAGCTTAAACCTAATTAGGTCGTGGGGAGGCTGGCGCCCATCTCAGCCGACTGAGTACACCTCGGCCATCGCAGGGCAGAAACACGCTGATAGGAAAAACATCAATGGTTCTTTTACATGCCTCTCACCATAGACAGTCAGAGACATGGCCGGCCTTGAACCCCCGGCTTTGGGATCAGTATCCAGCACCCTATCACCGGGCCACTACTGCCCCTTCTTTTCAATTAGATCCGAAAACAAAACAAAAAAAAATTTAATTGAAAGTGCACTACTGCTACTAGAGGATGTTAAATTAAATTATATGAAGTTCTTAAGTATTTTTCTGCTATGCTTAACTTTATGGAAAATCACTGATAGATTATGATATTTTCACACACACATTAATATTAAACACATGCTACTTTATATAAACCTACTAGTATAAACTTCGAGTTGCTCTTTTTCCAGAGAGATCATTGTAGCTTGTCTATCCCCATTCATTTTTAAGCAAATATATTTAAAGGGTCGATTTCCTGTGCTTTATTTTATAACTGAAAGCTGGTTTTTGAAAGAAAAATTTGCAGCAAGTATTTTCATAATGTAAGCAGAAATAAATATTACATTAAAGTAAACATTTTTATTTTAAAGTAACAATTTTTCCCCAAACCTTTATTGTCTGCATGGATTAGGAATGGTCCAATCTGGAAAATGATATAGGGCTTTACCTATTTATTTATAAATCTTCCCCTGGTTGGTTATAAATCATTATGTATTTTATTTTATTTCTTGTTGTTCGATTTTATAAATACAATTTAAAAAACCTTATGTTCAACCACTTTACTAAATGTTTTAAAGATTTGTGATGTCCTTTCTTGATTCTGATGGAAAATCAGCAATAACAGCGTTAGCAATCCATATAAGGAACCAATACATGCTATAATTAACAGCTATGGTTTTTATGCTCTGAAATACATTGGAACAATTGTGGCTTTTGTGCTTTCGCGAGTTTCCTCATGGTGCTTCAGTTTTCCGCAACAGTCTAAACTTTAGACTCTAAAGACTAGCAAATAGGTTAACTCTGAACTGCCAATAAATGTGACTGCGAGTGAACGTTTGTTTGTGTCTGTGCTAGCCTTGAGATTGACTGGTTACCTGTTTTTTGGGTACCCCACCTCTTACCCGAAATCAGAATCTTGCTCCCCTGCTACTCTAACGGATAAGAAATACAGGTAATGGATGAATGGATTTGAAATTCTGGCGATTGGCTGTTTAGTAAATAAGTTAACATCGCCATCTAGTGGATAGAATATGTAACTGCAGTAACATTTATCATTATCTTATTTGAATGGCAGTTGGTTACCATAGAAGCATTTACCTCGCCATCATTGACTTGGTTTTAAAAAACATTCTGTCGCCTTCATACGGCTTCGTTTATTAGTTTGGTGTCTGGTAGATGAATCCTTGAACATCCAAGGATCTATGATTAATCAAGTAAACTTACTGGATTAACTTTTTCCTTATTTTAAGTAGAGGAAAAGGCAAATGAAGACATTTATAAAGGTCATGAAAAGCTACAGTTTATCAAGGTTCATTTGGAAAGCACGATGGAAGTATTCATCCAGGTGTGCAGGCTAAAATTCAATCAATTAATCAATCAATCAATCAGACAATCAGTCGTTCAATGAATTAATTATAGCTTTACAGCATGGCTTGCCATGTGATATACTTGCAAGCTATAAAAATTAGGCTGTTAAAAGCAGTGAGTATGCTGACTGATTTAAAGTTTAACAGGCTTATTGTCATTATGTTCTAACATAATAAAGTTTTGTATGAGACTCTCGGCTTTAAAGGTTCAATCAATCCATATATTGCAATTAACACCATCAAGAGCAGAAAATAAACACAAGTAATTAAATACAGAAAAAATAAACGTTTAAACAAAATAGAAAATAGATATATAAACTCTAAACTCTCTAAATAGCCATGAATAAAAACTGAGCATTGGGATATACAAAAAGTACAATGAAGTCACCATGAGATGAAATAGTAAAATAGCAGCAGCAGAGGGGATATTAACTAGGGTGTGAATGTAAAGGAAGTGAAGTAAATGTTATAAAGTTCAGCAGTGCAAGACAGTCATTTTGTTTGTGGATTCAATGTCCTTTTACAGAGCGCTAATGTCTGTGTGAGAGTCAGCAGGGTGGAGGAGAGTGTGTTAGCATGTGTGTGTGACTGTGGAGGAAGGTTCCATGTGTGTGTGACTGTGAGGGAGTGGGGCCTAATCATAGTATGATATAGTGGTCCTTTAATTAAAGACTCAGTTGTGTCATTACTATAGTATCTGTTAAAAAAAAAAGAAAGTGACGCTATTTTCAACTTCCAAACCTGAAGGGTCATAGGGTGCCATCTGTGCTTTATGTGAGAAAGAGTGGAGAAATGAACTGTTAACAAAGAGGGTGTGAATCCTCTCTCTGATGCACAGCTGAAGGAAATGTAGAAACACATTACATCAGCTTTGTTTCTCTGATACTGAGTTAGTAGACAAAAAAATTCTTATTGGCTACACTTCTAGGCCATGTATTAACTGCTTTTTCAATTTCGCTCTCAAAACCTCGACCCCGGCAGGACTCGAACCTGCAATCTTCTGATCCGAAGTCAGACGCCTTATCCATTAGGCCACGAGGCCGCCCGTAGCCCTGGCAGGGAATACGATTTAATTTTTAGACGAAATGTCTTTCGAGGACAATCGGGTGTAGTATGAAGTACGACCGCTAGACTCAACGCGGAAGCTGCTATGAGCACGGTGTTTAATACAATAAACGACCTTCAACATGTGGAACATTCTTCAGGAATATCATAATTAAGTGCAATAAATTTAAAGCCCAACCCGAATAGAGTCGAAATATTTCAGAAGAGATGAGACACATTCACAAACTGTTTTAAAGAAATTAAATTAATTAAATCAGCATATAGCCGTTTCGAAATGATTTTAAAGTCCACGTTGTACTGGTTACTGCATTTAACTAGATTAACTCGTAATATAAACACAAAGTCCAGTCCGGTTCTCTGGATAGAAGATGGTCTACCTCGACTGCGCAATATTAACGCTACCTGTTTCTAAACTGGTGTGAAGAACCTACTGCGGGATACATTTTGAGATAGAATATCAAATAACAGGAAAACACAAAAAACAGGAACAAACCACCACAAGCTGAATGTTTCAGTGTGGTCAAAGTACCCATACCCTTTAAATTATCTGGGCTAAGTGTATCCTTTCCATTTATATTTTAACTAGCATTTAATTTTACACCGATAGCTTCATAAAAACCAGTAGGTGCACTCCAGTCCAATTTTGTGTCGGCTAATAAAAAATATTCCACGAGTAAAACTTCGTCGGGCCAGTGGCGCAATGGATAACGCGTCTGACTACGGATCAGAAGATTCTAGGTTCGACTCCTGGCTGGCTCGTCTGTTTTTCCACCTTTCTAAAATTGTTTATTTTAATTAAAATAAACTGTCAAAATGGATATCATTTAACAAAAATAAATAAATAAAAAGTGGTGTCATTCCTATTAGCCAGAGTGTTTATTGTTATGTTAAAAACAATAAACACTCCTGCTTATAGGAATTACACCAATTTATTATTATTATTATTTTTTTTACAACAATGTACTTTAACAAAACAATAAATAAAAGTGCCACTCTTTGGTTTGGGGTTGTCTGCTTTGGCTTACAGACTCATTCATGGTTTACATGTATTTTTTTAAACGCTGCTTTAAGGGTGTGTGTGTGTGTGTGTGTGTGTGTTTGTGTACATCATTACGTCAATACGATATATGAACCTTCGCCTGGTATGTCATTTGCTTGCCACGCAGCAGCCATCTTTGGGAGGTGAAACAATGTAAACAAACACCGCCTGGACTTACAGTCACTGAGGGGTCACCTAGCATTACTACCCCATGAAGCTCCTTAGCTGCAGCAACTACCAACTCAATCCAGGTGGACGCCTTTGTGGTGTCAAGGGTCGTGGTAATGAGTTGGTGACAACCATATTGAGGGTAGGTCTATAAAGAGTTTATGAAATGTATCATTAACATTTTATTCATAATAAAAAACAAACAAACAAACAAACAAATAACTAAATTAATAAATAAAAAGAAAATAAAAATACAAAAGCACAAACTGACAGAACAAAACAAGACCAGCTATACTATCGTGGCTGGTAACTAATACACAATCAGTGCCTAGTTAATTGGGTTCAACGTCCTTCTATCTTATTGGCCGTTTGATCAGGTCCACCCGTATGATCTAGGTGTATAGTTGATAACTGTGGTTCATCTGTTTCTATGTAAAATCACAGTTCATGTGGTACTTTGCCAGCTTTCTCTACCAAACTACATCAATGATTTCTCTGTTTCTTGCCCTATTGGCAACACAACATGATCTATACCACTCATCCATAGGATACATAATTGAAAGAAACTTTTCTGAGTTTCAAAACCCCAGACCTTCTCCTTTAGAGGTGACAATGCCCACTGAGCCTCAGTGCTGCCCAATACAAAGATATATACCATAAAATTATTATGGGACTGAATGCGTTCACACATGCAGGTTTGTTTATTGTGTAATCCAGTAACTATGTAGACTTTATAAACCTGATGAATAGGTTTTAAATGATGTAAGTTCCCACACACCTTGCCCAAGTTTACCCTGCTTTAATAACAGGACATATTACAAGCTCTATGAAAATGAACCACTGACACTACTGATCTTACATACACCATCACAGGAAACCACTCACTCATGTACGCACATGTCAGAGCTGATTGTATTAGAGTCCCTGCTTGCACTCTGCACTAAATGGGCCTCATTTATCATCGTCATCTTTGAGTAAAATTGTGTGTACATGTAAAACCCAGCTAAATGTTTTTGGGTTTTTTTCCTATTCACATGTGTATGCTTAGAAATGTCAATTGTACACAAACTACCTGACACATACATGCAACAGCTGATTTACATTTGGTGAGGTCCCAAAACTCCATTAAAAGGCCCGGTTATTAGAGGGGAATGCACATCACAAATAAATGGCAAAAAGGAAAAAATGCCTCTGAGGCATAAGTCAAGTCCCTGAGAATAAAAATATAACTTGTTTTATATTCTGTATGGCCCTGTGATGGCCTGGCGAGCTGTCCAGGGTGACAGAGTCGCCCAGAGTCGGCTGAGATGGGCGCCAGCTTCCCCGCGACCCGAATTAGGAATAAGCGATTCAGAAAATGAATGAATGAATATATTCTGTACGGTCACAGAACCTGAAAAGGCCTTGGATAAAAACTATCAACGTGAAATCAGAATCAGAATACTTCAAATTCAAACTTATTTGTCACATACAAAATCATACACAATACAATATGTAGTGAAATGCTTAGTACCACTGTCCAAAAATGTGAAGAATAAACTTGTTGTCAAAATAACAAGAAGAAAGGAGCAATAAGTATAACTAAAACTATTTAAAGGATTTTTAGTTGGAGGTCAATATGAATATAAAAATGCAAAAATAGAAAATTAAGAGAATATATAGAATAAAATAAAATAAAATATGGGATACAAAAAATATATACAATGAAATGTAAATGAGACACAAATATTAATGCAATATAATGAAACATGATGCTGTGGCAAGTTTTCAAGTAATTGTCTGTCTGTAAAGTGTCTGTGTGCACCAATCAGCTGAGGTGGGTGTTTATGTGTGGGGAAGCGTCTACAAGTCTACCAGCTACCAGTGTTCTGGTTCAGGGCCCGAACGGCCTGCGGAAAGAAGCTCTTCCTCATTCGCTCAGTGTTTGATTTCAAGGAACAGAAACAGAATTCCATTTACTTTATTGAGTTCATTCAAAATCAGTGCCGTCCATCCAGCACAATATAATGACAAATATATTATGAATAATTGACAGACTTTCTCTGATCCAGGGGATGCAAAACCAAAGCAGTGCTTTTTAAACGAGACTAGAAGCCATGGGAATATGGACTATGAATTTGTGCTGAATCGTATCCATGCTAACATGTTTATGCTCCATGTTCTGGGGATCATGTTGCCTTCCTGTGAGTGAGTTGGAGGCGATGTTTTGATTTGCTGTCATGATTCCTAAAAATGTTACCGTGGCAGGTCATTGCTGCTGCAGCCGGGGATATGGTGACTCAGTGGTTATCACTGTCGACTCACAACCAAAAGGAAAGGGGTTGAAATCTTGGCCAATGGCCTTTATTCATGGAGTCTGCTTGATTTCTGTTTAGATTTTTGCCAGTTTCCTTCCACAGTTCAAAGACATGCACAAGTTAACTGGCCTCCCTTAATTAGTCACTCTCACTCACTCACTCACTCATTTCCCGAACTACTTAATTCTACCAGGGTTGCAGGGAGGCTGGTGCCTATCTCAGCCAACACTAAGTGAAGACAGGGTACACACTGAAGAGTTCACCAAACCATCGCAAGACAAACTATAAATTACTGCCAGACATAAATATTTATGCCTCTGTTAGCCCTAGGATGGACTGGTAACCTATGGTGTGTCCCACTTCTCACAGGCTCCATGTGATGTCAGACTTGAACCCCTAAAATTCAGACCACTAATTCAGAGCCTTAGCCACTAAGCCACCACTGCCCCAGCGACTATGCACTGAATAATAAAATATAGTAACAAATATAGCTTCACGCAGCAATTCCAAGCAAAGGTACTAATGAAGAGCAGAGGCAGGCCGTGATGAAGAAGAGTAATATAGTGGAAGATGAGTGATAATACTGCGATGGCCTGGCGAGCTGTCCAGGGTGTACTTTGCCCTCGCCCAGAGTCGGCTGAGATGGGCACCAGCCTCCCTGCGACCCCAATCAGGAATACGAGCAATCAGAAATAAATGAATGATGAATGAATATTATAAACGCATATTATATTAAAATATTACTTTTTTTGTGCCTGTATGTGGATTTGAGCTGATGGATAGAGTTGTAATGCTACAGAAATACCAGGTGCTTCGGATATTTGGACGAAGAAACAAAACAGGAAAAATAACTACAGGATGCATGTTAAACTAGTTATTTAAGTAATTTTCTAACCACGTCGTCATTGCCAGATCCATTTCCTGAGGTGAGTTTGTGACCACTAAGTATGTGTGCATGCCAAATGCTTACTTTTTCCATAGCCATATGTGCCTCCTATGAATAAAATAGTTTTGCACGTACATTTTCAGTCCTACATTCGGCTGAGGTAAGGTTTTGTGCTTAATTGAGTAATGTGACGCCAAACCTAGTACAAAAATTAACCACTCATCTCAAAATTTGAACTCGACAAAACTATTTGTTTTGACGTCCTTGGAGAAAACACTGAAGAGAAGATATTAACTATAGTTCTTTTAATTGTAAGCTTCAAATCAGCTAAATGCATGACTATATCTTTAGTAAGATTCATTCATTTCTTAACTGGTTGAAATGACCGTAACCAAACCCGTGCTTGTTTCCTCATAATGTTGCTACATGGTACTGTATACTGCCCGGCCAAAAAGTCCCACACTCTAATATTTTGTTGGACTGACTTTGATTATAGCGCATAATCACCGTGCCACTGTTGCTTCAAATGGTCAGGTCGAGGCTCAGCAACATTAGGTGACAAAATTAAGTTAGTAGATGATTTGAATGTACCGAATGAGCAGGTAATCCCATCAATGGACTTTTTCTTCAGTAATGGCATGGATAAAAAATTGGAGCTTAAATAGTGAAAGAATGAATCATTTTCACATCTGAACTGGTACTCCAGAGTCCTG